>LQNS02000303.1:11374497-11384810 GCA_001587735.2 Parhyale hawaiensis
TGACGTAAGTTGCTGCACTTGAATAGGCAAATGAGCAATTACTCATTTGAGCATCACCATGAAGCGTTTGGTATCGAAGTCGCTGGAAGTTCGTTACTATCAAATTTTCCTGCGCCTTGCTGACTGTGGGGTGAGTGGTAATTGCGTTGCGTTCGAATGAATAAGAAACAAATTTTAGGCCTTTGTGTTGACAGCGGATTTGAGACTAATAATTCTTAGTACTTTGATATTAACAAAAACGAGGAGCTCCATCTCATCGCTGAAACCATTCGTTATGACCTGACTTGTGCCATGTATAGCAGTCGGATGCCAGCTGCCATATCAGACAGCATTTGACGTTCTTGGATACGTAATGACGCTGCGAAGAAATTTTCCACAAACTGTTTGAATTCCCCTCGTAACGTTTCTAACACCAATGTTACTCTTACGGTTGATCTCTCTCAGCAGTACAAGTCCGCTATTACGAAGAAACCCGCGCTATCCAATGTGATGTGATTCACACTGTGTTAAAATATCCACATCCGCACCAGCGTAAGTAATTTAGCTCTGTAAAGATCTTAGTAGCGCGTCTCCTCGGGGGGCAGGATGGACTGCCCAGGGTATATACCGTATACCCGGAAACTGCAGGCCCTGCCATACAATTGGGTGCCCCATCCTGTGCAATGGGGAGCCTCTTCTAGCCTCCACTTCACAATGCTCTCGCACGAGTTTAATTTTATATACAAAACTTGAAGTATTTTAATTAGCTATTAAACTGGTGATGGATTTTTTTAAACAAACAATAAGCGGGGTTACAGAATAAAAAAAAATTATGCTGTAAATACCGTCAGTAGATAAATGGTTATGGGTAAGGAACTGTGTTGCTAAATTTTGCCCGATTTGGTACTATGCATTTCAAACTCGATTATTATAGCTCAGCTACATGTTGACGCAAATGCTTTAAACCCCATCGATCTTCTGCGGTGATGTTGCATGGGAACGCTTCCCTGTCTATTCGCAGTTAATCAGCACTTGATGTTGTACATACCCCACTGCTGCCTCTCGTGGGTCGCTACACACTCGGTATGTGAGCTTATTTCCAATTTAGGATTGATAGCTACCGGTGGACGGACCAACAGGCCCAGCCCTATAGTGAGAACTTGGGACTCACACTTTTTCCTTCTTTGAGCTATTGCGTGTTGATCCTGTGTGGGAACACGTTCGTCCATGGGTTCCCGATTCTATCGACATACTGTATGTCCCTTGCTCTTTCCTCTGTGACATCGTCCCGCTCGGAAACGGAGGCTTAAACTAATCTAACTATAACTAGGTATGAGTTATTGCCGATATCTCAACGCGATTCAGATTTCTGTGAAAAAAATCCTCAAGCCAAGGAGGTAATCTTACTAATTAAGTGGTAAACACGATCTACATATCATTAACTTTTTCCACTCAATTTCTTGCTCCAAATCTTCTTTTTGAATCTTGAAATTTCATCGGGCAAAAGTCAGAAAGAAAAGAGCGTAACGTTGTTGCATTCTTTGCTTCCCGGGCAAAAATGATATTGTGTTCAAAATATACTTTGATTATTCGCCGTATTAAAGTATTAAAACTTCTTACGATTATTCGCCGTATTAGAACTTCTTACTACCAAGGATAATTTTCCCAATGCTTCTGTCAAAAAAACCGAATGGTGCAATGGTCGTACTCAAAATAATTTTCTCTACAAATCAGTCTATGAAGCACAAAGTAATAAGACTTCCCTTCAGTTACTCCGAAGACGGACGCGAATTCCAGGCTCTGCAGACGCTTCTCATTCTTCGCTCCGTCGCTAGGCCCTGTTAGGAAAATTAAAACTGTACTAATTTCGAGTCCCAAAGCAAGAGCTGCTGCTCCGTCGCCGATAAATTATTCAGGGAGGAAGGAACTCGAGAATCTTAATGATATGTTAATGGAATCAAGGCGGCGAAAGTCCTTCGGATGGTCCGTTGACCACAAGTCGTGAGTGCGAACACTGACATATGTTGTCCGTATGAAGACGAAGATTCATTTTCAAATCTTCCTAACTGAGTTTCCGTACTCGAAACCGGGCAACATTGTGCTGAATGTTGAGTCGCTTTGCCTCCCAAAAGGACCATTCAGTTACGGCTTATGTAGCGCTGTTCGTATGGAAGTTGATGCTAATTGTGGACTGGGAAGATTAATTCTTTCAAGATGTCATATATACCGCTGCCAATAATGAAGTACAAGATACGCATGGAACTTAGATGTAGTTGCCGCTCTTACACTTCTGAGCTACAAGTTAGTTATAGATTTGTGTATTTTAGGAACAGCCCTTCATCAGTAATTTGGCCCTGTTTATTGTTTATTATCTTTTTATCAAGTCTATAAATTTTCCTAAAATTTACGGTGCGTTTCTGGTCAAGAAGCGACAAAAGTTCACCTCCACTTGAAATTTAAAATCGGTCGACCGGTATGGCACACCGCACCAACATACCAACTAGCCGAGCAGTAATGTCGCTTTATACCTTCCAGCTAATTATCAAATAAACTCCACTGATGAATATTTACTAATACTTCGCGCTACATTCCCGAATGGAATCCTGGCGGCTGTCGACGTGGAGTTGTTGCTTTCCAACGTCCCTCTGCTTGAGACCGTAGACATTATCTGCAACTGTGCATCCGGCCACCCTTCGAGCCTTCAGTCTCCATTGCATTAGGGACTCCTGCGTTAACTCCTCATAGCATGCACAGCGTTCAAGCAGGTAGTTAGGGTAAAGCATTTCAAAACAATTCCGTGCTAAATTACAATCATGAAATAAGCCTTGGAATCAAAATTGACTTCCTTGACGCGCACATAGAGACTTCAATCAGTTTTCAATATCCGTCTACAAAAAGCGTATATTCCGACGCCGGCTCCTACTAGCATTATGACAGCGAATGCATAGAAAGATATCAAACGGGCACATATAAGGCACTAATTCATCGCACCTTCAAAATCTCCACTAAATTGAAGATTTTTCACAACGGCGCGCACAAATTGAAACAGTTCTTAGTTAATAGCGGATACCCAAACACTTTTTCAGTTAATTAAATTTTCTCCAGGCACCTAAATTCCTGTAGCAAAACGGAGCAGGCCGAAGAAAACAAACGCAAAATTTACTACCGTAATCAGTTCTCCCACATTTACGAGACCGACGAGCGTGCCATTAACGCTATTGTCAAAACCGACACGCTCTGCCTTGACGAACATCACGAGCTTAATTGCATTGTGCACTATACCGTAGCAGTACAGTCGGTATCCTAATAACCGAAATAACCAAGGCCCATCAGCACCTCCACTCAAGCAAACTAATCTTATATACGAGTATAAGTGCACTTTCGGAGAATGCGAGCTACGAGACGCTGCTTATTTATAGGACTCACAGCTTCAACTCTTTCACGCCGCTTATCGATGCACTTGACGGCTGGTTCAGTTACGACTCATAGCTGTCTTATATGGTCATACCACACAACGTACCCGGCAACTTACACAAATAAACTGATCTCAACCGCTTGCAAAATCCCAGAAGCTCTCCTCACACAACAGCACAAATCTTATAATAATTCACGAGCAACAGTCTCCAACCGCGTCCTACAACTCTGGACCGACTGCACAATAGTAGCCGCAACTTTCCACCCCGACTGTACTCTTGGAGCTCAACTGGCGACTGCATGCATAAATAGAACCCGACCGTCCCCCAAACCACACTTCTACGCAGTCCACAACGAGAGTCACATCGTTGATTGTTTTTCGCGCTAGACGGTCGATTTTACTACTATAAGACTAGGAATTTAGTAAAAGTTATTCTAAGTTTTAGTCCTGAAGAGGGCAAACGTTGCCGAGACCGATCTGCCGATTTTAAATTTAAGTGTAGGTGAACTTTTATCGTTTCTTGTCCGAGAATGTAGGGTTAATTTTAAGAGATATGAAAAGTTTAATGAAATATAGTAATACGGTCAAATTTAATAAAACAAGCAGATAATATATTATTTACAGTTTTAGATAGGGCCATTCTCAGAGAGCAGCCGGGACTAACGCCCCTGCCCGTTATGAGCTATTGCCGTTATGCCAGTATCATTTAGATAACTGGGGGACAAGCAGTCCAGGAGATGATCGTGCGGGACGGAGAGGAGTCGGACTTCTTGTAGGCGACGCTCACATGGCATGTTTCACAGCTGAGGTATTAGTTTTGTTGATATGCGTTGGATTCTCTCCATATTGTCTTTATCTTAGCTTTGATGTGGCGACCAGAATCGAACAGTAAATTCTAAATACGGGTGCTGTGGTATTTTGTACAAAGGGGCGATTATATCCTTAGATTTGTACTCAAAATTCTTGGTAATGCAACCCAGGACTCGACTTCTCATTTTAACACTCTTTTCTTCTTGCAGACTTTGTTTTAGTTCGTTTGTGACAGTTATTCCCAGGTCACGTTGTTGGGTGACAGCTGCTTATTCTATCCCCTTCATTGCCTATCGAACTACGGTGCTCTTTGCCTCAATGTGCATTATCGAACATTTGTCGACATTGAAACTCATCTGCCATTTAGCGGTCCATTTCATGACGCGGTCAAGGTCTTCTTGGAGGTCTATTTTATTGCTTGCCGACGCGGCACGACAGAGTTTAGTGTCATCTGCAAATGTGTAAACTTATTATGGATCCTAAGATCAAGTTCATTGATGTAAATTATCAACAGAAGTGTGCCAAGCACGCTACCTTATGGAACTCCAGATGAGTCCGGCGTCCAGTCACTCATTGAGGTTTCATTCGCTGCTGTCAATCAGTGAACCATGTTCAGATACAACGTGAATAGTCTCCCTGGATACTATGAACTCCTAGTCTTTTCACTAACCGTTGATGGGGGATTTTATCTGCCTTTTGGAAATGCAGGTAAGCGAGGTCCACTCTTTTTTTCCATTTTTGATTTTTGTAACTTTCAAGAGGAAGTCTAGTAAGTAGTGAAGCAGCTGTTCCCATCCCGGAAGCCGTGCTAGTTGTCGGAAATAAGTTGGGGCATCATCAAGTGATCAGGGATTCACTTCTTTGGGAGTTGTTCGATAGTTTGATGACGACCGTGGTAGAACTGATTAGTCGATACCCATTTACTGGGTTTTCTCATACCCCTTGTGCAGCGCAGTAACGTTAGCGAATTTGAAGTATAATCCGTACTTAGAGATCGATTGAATATGTTGAGTAGTGGCGCTGTGATGATTGGAGCCATTTCTCGCAGTTCACGGGGAGCTTGATTATCTGGACCAGTGGAAATGTGCACGTTCAGGTGGGTCAGTTCCTATAGTACCTCGTGCTACCTAAAAAAAACTTGTGTTTATGGGAGCTACTGCCATCTGTGGCCGTTTCGGGAAGTGTCTATAGCGAAGCAAAAGCGGTCGCTGTACTGGCGACAGCTTCGTATCTGCCCTGTGCTTCTCCAAGGGTTAAGAGCTGTGAAGCTGTTGTTGAAGGGGAAGAAGAGAGGTAGTTACTGTTGCTCTAATGCACCCGCCGTCTGAAATGCCGCAGAAGAAACTGTATTAAAAATTTTTATTGTTCTCGCTATTAAGAGGGCAGTGCATTCACCTGCTGCACCTTTGAATTCAGATATCAAAACATGTTATCACAGCTACTTTCCCTTCTGCAAAGCCGTACAACCCCTTTTACAGCGCAGAAAGAATGTACAACGTAAAAAGATATTAACCGTCAACCACTACCTCGTATCTCAGCCGTATCCAAGCAACGGTTCATCTGGGACAAATATTTAATGACACTACGATCTTTGCTATAGGTTTGATTATTCTCTACTTCAGACAACTACAGCAGTATCGGCACCTAATTTTTTCGTACTGTTACTATAATCAAAAAGAAAAACTACGCAAGTGTAGCTTTATCAAAGGCAGTCAAACAAAACTATCCAATTGTTTTCCTTTTGTTCAGACTTGAACAATGGTACGTACAGTTAGACATGAGTTGTAGTCGCGCAGTAATACTTTGCAAGCGATTTTTTAACTTCCAAAAAATTGCCTATAGCTTACTCAAATTTACTACCCTATCGGAATATCCTAAATATGTATCCCATGTATATAAGAGGCGGCTGAGATATTACCTGACAATTGTCAAATAATTTTACTGTGTATAGGTACCGTACGTTTTTTTTTTTCTAAATGCAAGTTGCTAGACTGCGCATTCGTCAGTGATCAGCGCTGTGAAAGACGTTCCTTCTACCTCGTAGATCACGAGAGGTTTGGCTCGTCTCTCGAACTCGTGTGCAGCTCTCAAGTGGTTGACTGTGAGGTGCGAACCGGAAAGCAAGAGCTCTAAGCAAATGAGAAGACACTTTTTACGGCAGCGAAATTAGTCTGCGTCGCGCTAAGCGGGGCGGCGCACCCCAGGCTTGATCGCTACCAAGGGAGGAGGGGGGGGGGCTCGTCTGACTGATGAGCGTTTAGTGTGGAGTATAAAAGGGAAGGTATGCTGATGTCTGATGTGGCTATGTGGAATAGCGGAGGTGCTTCGCCCGGCTTTGATAAGCATGTGACTTAGCAAATGCTCTTAGCAGTCCTTGAGAGATAGTATTGAGTTTAGTAGGGAAGACGAAGGTATATATGTTAATGTCTGGTGAAGGTATTTCGAATCGCAGAAGTTCTGCGCTTGGCTTTAATAAGCATGTGGACTAGTGAAGGTTCTGTACAGTCTTCAGTGATTTATATTTTTAATTCAGAAAAGACGGTATATCGACGTTTGATTGATACTGGTACTGAGGGATAGGTAGTTTGCAGTCTTTGTTGTATGATGTTTAATCTAAAACAGCATGAATATTGAAATGGAAACAGCGCGAAAGTTTATCGCAGTCTTTATTGAGAGCGCATATTATGATCATTGAGTAAGTCTGCTGCTGCATCATGTATACAGCAGTGGTGTATGTATATGTGGGGACATTCTGATATGTATTCTGGTACGTTTACCCCAGTATAAGCTCTCTAGGTTGCTTGCGGGAGTAGGTAAGGAAAAGTAAGAACCGGTTTTACTAGTGGACTAATATTATAAGAACAAGTTCTAGCTTCTCCTAACGGTTTATCTAACATTGCGAGTTGTTGGCTATGGCAAGCTCTCGGAATGAGGCTGGTTGGTCAGAGCGGTTGGTAGCAGCACCAAAAGTTTTTTCCCGTTTATGTGTCGCAAAAAGTGGTTTTATGTCCCGTAGAGTGTACAACTTTCTGTTTAAGTCTATAAAAGTTAAATTCGGACCCGATGAAGTTTATGTGTGCATATGTGGGCACACTTATTATCATTTGTCGCCATAGCAACAACTTTAAAGCTTTATATGTCGTCAACGTACTACTATTAGCCCTTTATGGTAAGCGCTGTTTGCTGTGATGCTTGATTATTATTATTATTATCATTATTATTATTATTTCATAGACGTGAGATGGTGTTCTGCAATTTGATCTTGCAGCGTACTCAGAGAGAAATATGTTGCTTTGGCAAAATTTGTGTGGTAAATGCCAGCCATGGATGTTCTAGATACACAGCTGACTATAGATCATGGAGAAAATATTTACCTTTGTTGATTGACTGAAATGTCTGTGAGCTGTTCCAAACTGGAAAACGCGAAGGTAACTCAGCTTGGCTAGCCATACATAATTTACCAATGCTAGTTAGTGAAATGTTCTGAGTAACACCCACTTGACTTAATATCAGGATTGCGCTGCATGTACTATGTAAAACAGTTGACAAATTCCACACTATTTTGTCACGTCTTCTTCGTGAACCTATTGCATAAGAATTTCAGGCTCAAACTGATAATTTTTGCGAAAGAGCCATAGAGTGCAATCTACACTAAGTCTAAGTGCTGAAGCTTCTGGTAATGAAATATATCGAACATATAACTTGCTTACAGAAAACTCCTAGATATAAACCCAAATTTATTTAACGTTATGCAAATTTATTTTGCAAAACTAAAAATATTAATTTTGTTTACTAAAATCTAAAGATCTAAAGGCCTGTGTGTCTTCTCGTTTAATACTCTTTCAATGAATTTATCAAAGTCACCCATGCAGAGTGCTATAGAGTTGCAGGTGTTCAGTATCCTGACGTCAGACACAAACTTTGATACTAAGATCCCTAATTCCGGGTTCTCCTGAACTAAACTAAAGTTGAGCTGCTGTAGACTGCCTGATATCCTAGCAGGACTTCAAAAGAATGTTGAACAAGATTCTAAGAGGTCATTTTAATACAGAAACTAGAGCATTCTGAGAGCGCATACCTCCGCCAAGCGAGGCAACGGTAGCAAAAATTCAAATTGACACTGAAACCATAATTTTCTTTGTAAAAACTCCAAAATCTAATCACTTGTGCTTTTTGATAGTAATAACGGCTTGTGCAATTTTCTTGAAGATCCGTTCATAACTTTTTGAGTTATACTGCTAACAAACGTTATGACAAACATGAGTCAAACATACAAACGAACTAACCGATCTGTACCAAAATTTAATCATTTATGTATTTTAACATAGCTAACAAACCCTATAAATTTTATAAAGATTTATTAATTATTTTTTGACTTATTGTGCTAACAAGCATAAAATTAAAAACAGTGACAAACGAACGAACGTACTAACGGATCATTACCAAAATTTGGTCATTTACTCTTTGTTATATACCTAACAATTCATGTTAATTTCATCAAAATTCATCAATATCTTTTTGAGTTATGGCATTGAGAAAAATGAGACAGATAATCAAACAAACGGATGACATATCTTCCCCAAAAGTTAATCATCTGTTTCTGCTAACATAACTAACAATCCCTGTAAATTTCATCCAAATCGGTTCATAGCTTTTTCAGTTATCTTGGTGACAGATAAACAGCCAGACAGACAAACACGACGAAAACATGACCGCCTTGGCGGAGGTAGTTAATAAGTTTGTATTTTTTTTGACAAAAGCCAGTCTAGTTTTTCGCATGCCTTCATTTAAGAAAGGTTTGCGGGCAGCGGTACGACTTAGGAGATGGTCCATTTGTAGGCAATGTTGGAGAGTACGATTAGACACATTTTCGAACGAATTGCTATGCTCTGCCTTGGGTGTAGCGGAGGTTACACGGGGATTTATCGTCACTTCACGATTCAACACCTTCTCAGTGCTTTGGCGATCAAAAGAGGTCGACCATGATTATTTTTGTGTTCAGGAACAACGTTTTGTGGGAGACTTTTTGCAACACTGGGAAGTCTCATTACAGAAGCTTCTTCACGTTCAGAAACCAGAACGATGATCAATTTCCGTAATTAGGACAGTCTCATCCCGCCATGCTATTATTCGCACCTTTTCATCCTTCTTGAAGTGTGCAGCAACCATGATGACAACTTTATAGTAGTTCTGCAATATACTTGAGAAAGACTCGATTTTAAGAGTCGACAAAGTTGAACATGACGTCGCTCCCCCCGCGTGGCAATATGTTTAGCAGCGGGTAACCGCGTATATTTGGTTTCACAGATTGATATACCAAGCACTGTCAGGCAACTTCAATTTCGTAAAAATTACCCCGTGCTTATGTAACGATAAAAGCCTATTTTCAATAAATTTTCTTGCGGAGGTCTCGAGATTTTTTAGGCCACTGTTGGTCTAAAGCGCAGTAGAGGTTCTGCTTACCATTAACCCGTTCTCTAAGCAACATCCCAACTCCATACTTTACATGAATACGGCTTCAGCTCAATATAACGAGTATGACGAGCGGATCCTCGTTCATATTTTGCCCAGGATTACCATAACTTGGAAGGCATCGAATGTTTATCGTATAGCTAAATCACAAATGGGGACCTAAGCAATATCGCCTGGGAGGCGATCTATCGTTCCTAGCCGTCACCGAAGGTAAAATGTTGAGGAGCTCAGCGGGTCCATTGTTGAAGAAAGTTAATTTCCGTGCTATCACCGGGCAAAATTGCCTCTGCTATTGCCCTTGCTCAGAAGAGACGCCAATTTGGTAGAAAATTTCCTCATTGAACCCGTGATGGGCGTTTATAGATTGCGACGGCGGCGGCGAGAAGCGTCTCCAGACGCCCTTGGCTGTTGCTGTCGACTGCCTTGGGGTGTTGATGCTGGTGTAGTGATGCTGGCTTTAGTGATGTAGGTGCAGTGATGCTGGCTTTAGGGATGTAGGTACAGTGATGCTGGCTTTAGGGATGTAGGTGTAGTGATGCTGGCTTTAGGGATGTAGGTGCAGTCATGCTCGCTTTAGGGATGTAGGTGCAGTAATGCTGGCTGTAGGGATGTAGGTGCAGTGATGCTGGCTTTAGGG
>LQNS02000303.1:11386813-11398392 GCA_001587735.2 Parhyale hawaiensis
CTGGCTTTAGGGATGTATGTGCCGTGATGCTGGCATTAGGGATATAGGTGCAGTGATGCTGGCTTTAGGGATGTATATACTGTGATGCTGACTTTTGGGATATCTTTAAGTTTTGATGGCGTTGTGATGTTAGGTTAGACTGCCACTGTCAGCACCTCAATTTTTATCGGAAGAAAAAATAATCTTCCTCAGTATTATATTATAATGTTAGTTGAATGGTAGCACTGTATGGTTTTATTTATGCAGCGGTATATTATGTTTAAATTCTTCAAATTGATATCCAGCACGGTTACGAAGCCAAAATTTTCAAATATTGCAAACTTGATCGCTTGATTTTCAAGCAGAAAGTCGTTTTGCGCGTGCTTCTCGATTTTGCACGTTCTAATAATAAGTTTTATTTTGTGCTACTTTACTAATTCCCTTTATAGACATTTGTAGAGATAAGGAATTGATAATTAGTACGATTTAAAATGATCGAGAAGCCGAGTGGGAAAAAGGCAAGATCCTAAAAATCGCACTGCCCCACGCCACTCATCACCGGGAATTTTAAATGAAAGTGAGAATTATTGTTACTGCAGGTAAAAAATATGTTTATAATTGACACCACTGCTACTAGTAATCAGCTTGACGTCTCGCAAGTTTGACGTATCTTTTTTTATAAGTGCGTCACTCATCGTTCTGTAACCCTAGGACAATCAGTGATTTGATCTAAATCTATGTCATTGTCTGCATAAAAATAGATCACTACTTTCTATATCGAATTCTACACCACGTACGTTCCTGTTCCTGAATTAGTTGCCTCATCAATGTTCCAAATTATTTTCTGATCGCTTCGTTGTTGAAAGCAATGACCGGGATTTCTCTTCTTGCACTTTCCGTCAAGCAATAGTTCCGCGACCGCATCCACCTTACCCACTAGATATGTGTTGGCTCACCTCAGTGCTGAAGACACCTATAGTGTTTCGTACTTCATCGTTACCCTCCTCAAATGTTCACTGTTGACTTACGCAGTAACAGATGTTTTTCTGCCTGAACCTTTTTCCAGGCGTAAATTCTGCGACTGCATCCAGCTTTCCCCTAGACTTGTTTTTCCCTCACCTCAGTCCTGAACAGACCTATAGTGTTTCGCGCTCGCCATCACCCTCCGAACGGAAAATCAGCGATCGTCTCTTGTTTTAAAAGAACAAAAACACGGGGGGCAGTTTTTCAGAGGTGCTATGTGAGCCATGTTCCAGCGGCCGCCCTTCTAAGGCCATAAATCTGGCGAGGCTGCTCACCATTGAGCAACATCGTAAGGATTATCAATCTTTCGAGGCACTGCCACCACCTCCCCGGCCTCTTCCTTCGCCCCATCGTATATTTCAAAGCAAATAAACATGCGGGCTGTGATGCTCGTGAGATACACAACCCCGCCAAACTTTTTGCTCGAGTCGTCGTCCTCCTCCGCGTCTTCGTCCGACCATTGAGCAGCCAAATGCGCAACTTTGGACCGAGATCCTTTAAACTTAATTTAACTTTTTCGGAGCTCGCAAATCTATTGTGATGTTGATATATAGCAATAATCCAAAGTATTGCAGATGATGTCGAGCGGCTTACCGCGCACGAGTGCACGGGCCCTGCGCAAGTGCCGGAGAGATGTGCCTTGCATCTGACAGCTGTCTTCGTTGGGCGATAATGTATGTTGAGTGAAGACTTTGGGTCCTCCTTTATTCATGTAGGCCTACACAGCGGTAGAGAATACCAACTTTCATTCGAATTATTTTTCACTTTTATAATTGTTGCTTCACCGCAAGTCCACATCGCTTGGGATTTTCAGTTTCTGACTGACTAGGAAAGTCGACGAATGAATGAATCATTTTTATCTTTTCAGATTGCTGCTAGGCTGGATAATATGCGCTCACTCTGCACTCGATTCAGTCAACAAGTAGATAAAAATGTACCGGTACGGTACATTTACTGGTACACTCCTTTCGCCCATAATCGACGTTACCTTTGCAGGTGTAAATATTTTCAGTTAACTTTCAAGTTGAAAAAAAAAGAATTAGCTCCACTGCTACAGCCATGTCATTACGACGAAGCGGTCACACTATAGTTACACTTGAGTTTCCACCAGTAGAGCTTAGTTTCCTGTAATAACCTTGCAGCCAAAGTTTATGATAACCTCCGCCAAGGAGGTTATGTAGATTTTGTCCGCATCTGTTTGGTTGTTTGTTTGTTTGCATGCCTGTTTGATTGCCGGTGTCGGCAGCATAACTCAAAAAGTTAAGGACAGATCTACTTCAAATTTACAGCCATTTTTAGGTTTGGTAGGCCGAACAGAAGATTAACTTTGAAGATCCGTTCAGCCGTTTATTTATCTCTATGTTTTTTTCTTGAGGAGAAAACACAGTCATGAACGAATCTTGATGCAACATGCAACTTGTAGAATCTGTTAGAATATTACGAAGAACAGATATCTAAATATTGGTGATGATCTGCACCTCCGTTTTACTGATTGTCTCTCTCTTTTTTTTTTTTTTTTTTTTTGTTAGCCTAATTCAAAAGTTATCGAGGGATTTTAAAGAAATTTACAGAAACTATCCAGGATATCAAAAGGAAAGGATGACTAAATTTTGGTGGTGATTAATCCTTTATCTGGGGCTGAAAAGTGCCTAGGTAGGAGTACAGTAGCAGTAGGATAGTGACCTCACACGGTACGCCGGGTATAAGGGTTAAACAGAAATTTTGGATCCGATAGAAATTTGAGTGTTTCGTTAGCACTGAATTGCTTGGCGGAGATCTGCACTCTCGGAGTGCTTCTCTTGTTTCTTCTGCCCCAGCTACGGAGGCTGCTTTACGCTTTCTAGTTTACCGTATATTTCATATATACTTGGCATTAGCTTTTTTTATGTTTAGTGAATTTAGTAATATTAGTATAAAGCTCTCACTGTTGACCTAGATGAAACCCTAGCTTATTTTACCGTTGATTGATTTTAGTACCCTTGCACTATTTAGGGAACAAAAATAGTATCGTTTTAATTACCTCCGCCAAGGAGGTTATGTTTGCGACGTGTTTGTTTGTTATTCTCTTTGTCTATCTGTCTGTCTCCAAGATAACTCAAAAAGTTATGGACGGAGTTTGACGAAATTTGCAGGCTTTGTTAAGTATGTTACGAGAAACACATGATTAACTTTTGGTGAAGATCCGTTCATCCATTTGTTTGTCTGCCTCATTTTTGCTAAGGCCATGACTCGAAAAGTTATGAACGGATTTTTAAGAACTTTACACGAGATTTCGGTTCATTATGAAGAGTAGACGGTCAAATTTTTGTGATGATCTGTAAGTTCGTTTATATACTCAAAAAATTATAAATAGATCTTTGTGAAATTTGTATGAGGTGTTAGTGATGTTGAAAAACATGAATGGTTAAATTTTGGTGGAGATCGGCTTGTCCGTTTGTGTGTATGACTCATGTATGTCATAACGTTTGTTAGCAGCATAAGTCAATTGTTATGAACGGATCTTCATAAAAATTGCAGAAACTGTTCATACTACCATATGAAAAGCCACAAATGATTAGATTTTGGTGTTGCTACAAAGAAAATCATAGTTTCAGAGTCAATTTGAAATTTTCGTTACCGTTGCCTTGCATGGCGGAGGTATGCGCTCTCATACTGCTCTAGTTTACGTTAGAGCTCGCTTGCTGCATGTTGCAGTTGATTTAGATGAGTTTTCTAATTTGTTAATTTAATTTCCTTATCTGTAAAACAGCTTTTTATACGAACTTCTAAATTTCATTGCCGTGTGAATTATTTCGCCACTGAAATAATTGACTTCCGTATGTATTTTCAGCGGTGGACTCACCATAAGCAGGCAGCAGCCACTTGCCACCTCTTTAGTGGTTAATTTTCGAATAATCTAAGTTAGAATAGGCGTTACTTCATGCTTATGCGATTCTCTTCCACATTCACTCTTAATTTACTACATACTTATTAAAGCATATTTGAATACTTTAGCAGTTAATTTTGATGCCGCCCCTTCTTCTTATTGCCCGCGCCGTACGTAGCCAGGGGGAACCGACCTGAGTCAATTACTCAAGCAGTCACACCCTGCGCGTGGGGAAGATTAGTAGCGTTTTCAGTTTGCAGGAGATACAACGCCTTGTAATTTGCTTTCCTGTTGACGTGATTCATTGCTGCTTGAACAGTGAGGACTCCCGGCGTGCCGTTGTGTGCGAAGCAACATCGCAATGCCGGGAGCACAGCGCACAGTCGCACGCACAACTTACTAACGGACATTCAGCTTGCACGTCGTTCAACTTAGGTACATTCAAGAGGTTGCTTGGATACCAAGTGCAAAATGTCAGATCAAAAGTTGGGCGTGTGACTGTAAAATGTGTCTTCGGTATAAGATTGTTTGTTAGAGCTGCAGCTAACACACCACCTGCTTGCGTGTGGGTCTTCCTGGTTTGGTGTACTATAATTATATTGATTTTTCAGCCCCTGTCTTATGCTCTTCGGGCCCAGTTTCGTCTAATACATTCAACAATCCTCTGAGCGTTTTATCAATGAAGTGCAGTGTATTTTGCAATAAAGAAACTTCAGCTCTTTGCAGCATTTGTTGGAGTGAGCATCGCTGTAGGCATCGGATGTCTTGCTGTGTTAGTGCTGTGGTATAACTGTAACTATAATAATGATTCGATCAAACGGTTAGCTATCCATAGTGGTAAATCTGCAGCGCTCAAGAATTTCCTTCATCCTTATATCCGTCCTCTCGACTCACTATTGCTGCGGGATATATTTTTTTTTTTGGCAGTTCTAAATGGTAACCTCGGGGAATTAAGAAACACATGTTCCTGGGTAACCTCCTACCCCCGAGTAAAGGTTGCTAGTGGTTACGGAACAGCACAAGGAGGTTTAATGGTCTATTAAGCCTATTTACAATGAGATAACTATAGTCTGACCATTTTATGTAGGCGGCTCGGTCGTGGTCAGATTCCTCAACAGCGGGGCTAATCCTAAGTATATTTCTGAGATTTCTCTATATGCAGTTAGTGGGCGTGTCTAAGATATGGGCCGAACAAAATCTCAGCTATACTCATAGAACTAGCAACGCTATAGAGGAATTTGACCACGACCGAACCGCCTTCATAAAATAGTCTGACTATAACTCAGTACCTGACCTGACAATTGTGTTGTGCCAGTTGCGAATCACGGCCGAGATGCACGAAACTACACTAAGTATATTTAGCTCACAAATTTTCCCTTAACTTCAGAAAAGTACACTTTGTGCGCTCCGGGCACATTCACAAACGATTTTCGTTTTCCCGTCAACAGAGATTTTCCTTTATTTTTGTACTTTAAGTTACGGGTGCTAGGACCATCCTTAAATGCAGTAAAAGAACAGCTGCAGAAACTAAACATCGACGAGGAAACAACGACTGAAAGTTTGGTCCATTTTACATAAGATTTGCATTCTCTAAGTATTTCTACTAAAGTATAGCTTAAAATTATTCTTTTAGTGTTGTTTACCCAAGCGCTCAACTGGCGGAAAAAACTTCTTGCACGTCTGGCAACTTCGCACGAGCAAGCTTCGAAGCGAGGAAGCCGTAGTATCCAATTTTCTATTGGATGCTGTCGAATAATTTAGGGTGCCAATGAAACTGATTTTACATCTTAATCTTTTGATATTCCTAAGTAGTATGGTGCGTTCTAACTATCGTTGTTTATTTAAAATAATGGAAAAAAGCACAGCTCTTTGAAAGTAATACCCAACGCCATTGCCAGTCGCCGAACTTTTACTTAGGCTGACATTTTCACTGCTGTTTCGGTCGACGTACAGTACAACATCAGGGGAAAACAAAATCTTCGGACACTTCTGTTCACGAGTCCAAATTATCTTATGAGTTTTCTCGTCTAATCGTCTGAATTTTTTGTTGTGTCCTTGCAAACGCAGCGTTCTCTAGTCCGATAAAATATTATAATTGCCAGCTAGGCTACTCAGCATTCAGTTTGCAGTATGCGCATAGGTAGGCTAAAGAATCAGTTTACCGAGCAAAGAAACTGTCTTTACATTTACAATAATTTTCTATTCAACATTTCATTGATTTTTAAACTAAAATTTGTCGTAGGGCATCTAAAACAAGAAAACATGACTTGTACTTCAGTCACGGAAGAAATCAGCTGGTCGTCAGCGTTTTATTTTCGCGTTCCATCTCTGCTTGTAACAGGGGCTATGATTGGTCGATATCGGGCTAAGGACGATTTTAAGCATTTGCACGCAAAAGGGCCTTAGAGACGATAAATGCCTTTGAAATCGTTGTGTGCATTGGAGATTTAGTGGACTTAAGATGTCCTCAAGATAAGGCCATTTAAGCAGTTTAAAGAGGAAATTTCTATTAAGCGTTACGGGCATTTTGTGCATCTCGCACCAGGTGGTGGAGTATGAGCGACGTTCCTCTGAGCGTCGGCCAATTGGACCTCCCCCGATGACAATCAAGGAACGTCTAATGTATTTTTTCAATATACTTACCCTACCTAAACCATTCGTACGTTGTAACATGAAATTAGAATATCCACACCTGTACTTTAATGATAGCATCTGAGTTAGTTGCGTAAACTGCACACAGTACTAGTGTCCTCTGGGTGCTTGTCGTTGCTCTTATGATGATAGTTAAATTTTTTATAACGTACTGAAAGTTTAAAGTTTTCCTGTACGGTAAATGAAGACTAACCTTACGTTCTCCCTCAATGTACATGAGCTCCCTTTCCTGTATTTATGTTAACTTGCTCTCATGAGCTCGCTTCCAACTGACAAAGTTAAGGTTTGCTGTACTTTAACCAACACTTTCTATTACCTGCTCCGCTGTGAACAAATAACAGAATCTCTAAAAATCAGTAAATTGGTAAAAAGAATTTCTTCCTTCGTAGGTTCAATCAGTAGTTCTATAGTGAAACCAGCGTAAGGAGTCCTCTGGACGTGGCTAAGAACGCAATGCAACTTGACCAAATCTTACTTTAGCGCGTGTTATATTTAACTTGTCTCAATCGATAAAGTTATATTTATATTCGAATACTCTTAGTGCATTATGGTCATTAGATTAGATTTGGCACTGCTGTGTTTAATTCAGCCCTGCCCCTAAAGGACTACTTACGCTGGTTTGACTATAGTTACAAGTGACCTTGTATTTGATAGGTATATCATAATTCATTGAAAGAATAGCATATACATTTCTGTTTCTTTTCAAAAGATTTTGCTCTGCACGTCGCACTGTAGCCCAGCATTTTCTCTGCAGCGAGCTTTATATGACAGAACGCATCTGTCCAGCACAAGGTTATTCTTCTCTGCTTGTTGGATTTGTAGGAGCCAGGCTGTTGCTGCCCCTCACGGATCAAGCACAAAAGCTTCTTTGCCTCCTGACTACCAAGTACATCGGCTGGCGTGTGTCGATGCCCTTACTCTGGCGAGTTATGGCCTATGTAAACAATTCCCGGTAATGACGATGAGGATAGTTCTTTGGTTACTTCACATTCAGCAACTAATGCACTAAGGCTGCCTGCGCACTGGGGCGTGGGTAACTTGCGCTGCTGTCGCTGCGCCGTGGAGCTTGTGGTTTGCCCGTGTTCATATTCGAAATTCGTAAAGAAGTCGCAGAAGTCTCGAAATCGAGAATGAAAATCTCAAAGTCGGGAATCAAAATCTTAAAACTGGAAGTCGGGAATCAAACTCTCAAAACTGGAAGTCGAGAATCAGAATCTCGAAGTAAGGAATCTGAATCTTAGGAGTGTCGAAGTCATACCCCGCCGGCTGAAGTGTCTGAATAATATGTTGATAGTCCTTGTTGACAAACCAAGAACAATGGGGTATTAATTAGAGCCTGTTCGATTGACAGGTAAAATTAAGATTTCGAGATTTAGCTAACATGTTTGCAACTGCAGACAGGAGTCTTGCTTTGCCACTTTGAATCGTGTGGTAAGTGTAAGAAGCAACGCGATTGGGTGAGGCGCCTGAAAGCTGCATTTTAAGGAGCAAGATTTAGTTTTTGAAAGTCTCTAAGGTAATCGATTAAGGGTTAACGCCTGAAACTGGATTCAGCGGGTCGAAGCCAGCGTACCTGCCGGAAGTTCTAAAAAAGTTAAGCCTCGAAAACCCAATTTTATCACTCGGTCGAACGCGTACTGATATTGGAAACTTTATGGAAAGAAAGAGATAATTTTTCGCTTCTTCTGTCGAACGGCGTCAGCTCTGCGCAGAAACCATTTCGGAAATGGCACTTATATTGATAGCATACGTAAAACTATAAATAAATTTGCTCCTGAAATATGAAAAATGCAATATAGTATATTACGATTAAGTTCATTCGAATTAAAAATTCCGGCCCGTAAATGGGATTTTAGCCTTTAATGGGTTAAGTTAGTTATAGTTAGGAAGTGTAAGCCTCCGTTTCCGAGCAGAACGATATCACAGAGGAAAGAGCAAGGGACATATAGTATGTCAAGAGAAACTGGGAACCCATGCACGAAGGTGTTCCCCCACACGATCAACGCTCATGGGAACAACAAGTCGGGAAAGAAGAGGAAGAACAGAATAAAGCACGAGCAAGTAGGAGTATGAAATCGGGAAGGAAGCAAAGTGGGCACGAAAGAGAGACGTCCCTAAGGCCTAGCTAATGGCTGAGGTAACCTACAGGGGCCCCTGGGGCTGCTTGGCTCCATAACATAGGATGGACGAACCTTTTAATGGGTAAAGCAGTCTTTATATCGGGAGAGTCTGTGCCTAACTTCCGCATGTCCCAGAAGTCGGAATAAGTCTTCGAACCCTACCTTCTTACTTCGCAACTCTTGTCAATTATTTTTGTGTTTTCACAGAACCCGTTGTCATTTTTGACGCCAGAGCGCACTGGTCATTTTTCCAGGATTTCAATTATTTTGCATCACATAACAAAATTTGCTGAATTGTGTACAATTTGCAGAATTTCACCTTGTTTGCCTAATCTGGGAACGTGAGACGCACAGGGTTAAAGGAAGCGAAGTAATTGGATGTAATTGAACAAAAACGATTAAGAAACTTAGCAGACAGTGGGTTGAAGGAAGCGATAAAGCCGTGAAGAGTGAAGTCCTGAGGCAGGAGGAAGTCGACCTCGTTAACTGCCTCCGAGTGACCTGCAAACGCCACAACTTCCACCATCACTTGGCTCGCCCACCAGGCACCGGATTCACAGAGCACCTCGTAAATTACAATTTTTTTTAATATGTAGAAATGGGTTAGTAGGTGTGTTAACCGGCTTGCTTCTTTCTTTTTTTTTTCCTTTTCCTCCTATTTTTCTAATTTGCGGTTATCGTGCGCTGGGGTGCTCCGGACGTGATTAACTTTATTTTTCTCACATACTCCTTACATGTCTGTGTCTTTTCGTCGCTTTAGACACCGTCCTAGTGTCTAGGAAATGTAAATGGTCCCGTATGCTTGAACATTTTTTTTTGTAAGTCTGTCGACAATTCTGTATTTATTTTTTATATATTCATTTGATTGTGTATAATTTTTGTTTATCTCTCTATATTTTGTCACGCTTGTAGCACTTTCATCGAGAGTATACAATATTTTTTGAGCAAGTTCGATTATATCTTAGACACGACAGAAGCACGAGACACTGATTACTATTGGTTGCCATTAATTGGAAGGTTCATGTTTCTTTTCGCTGCATAAACGGGAAGCGAGTTTTTTTCTGTAATTTGTTTGTAGCAAAAACATTAGGAGGGATGAAACTTATAGCGACTCAAATTAAAAAAAAATTATATTTCGAGATCAACCATGCATGCATTGCAAGGGCAACTTAGGTGGGTGAAGTGTTTAGACAGGAACATTTTTTGCATTCATACAACGCGACGTATGGAAACCAGATAGACTGAGGAGTTCTCTGTAGAATAATGGAAAGTAGTATTTTTCCTAGATAGGCCCTAAATCCTCCACCGTCTTTGTTTCAGTGCGCATTAGACTCAAGAGAAGGTAGTGGTAATGCGATGAAGTGCGGTGTAGCAGGCAGTTGTACGGATGTCTGTGGTCATTTATGAGTGTTACTGGATCAGCGCTGTCATAACCTCCTCAGAGGTTATTCTGCAGAATCCTATCCTTGTCAGAATATCTTGGGTCTCAGGGTTTTCTAAGTATTTTTTACGCAGGTGATGTTGCTTCTGGCGGTAGTCCCTATTGATAAAGTTACTTTGTAAGGTTAAGTAAGTCCTTTATACATTTCCCCTTCTGCTCTGCTAGGTAAGACGCCGAATGATGACAAGCAACCAATTTCATGGGAAGTCTGCCAGTTTTCGTGTGTGTGTGTATGTGTGGACGAGTGAGGGTCACTCGCACAGGTGTTTCTTTCTTGCATTTTTTTATTCTCTTCATTATTCATCCCCTGGCCCTGTACGGAGTGGCTGAAGGAATTCATTCAGCCGTTTCGCATGAGGTTTGAGATGCTTTGCGCCTTATTTCCGGGCCAGTAGTAGCATCCTCGCTCAACATTGAGACAAGTAACTCTTCAGGAGGCATGCATGGGATGAGTCATAGACCATACGGTTAGGTTAGTTAGGGTCGTCCATCCTAGGTTGTTGGGAGCAACGGCCCTATGGGAAGTCTGTAGGTTGAAATCAAATTTCAAAATTCTATATTTTAAGGTAAAATCCCATCAGTCCCAGCCTTGAAGGTCTTTAGGGGGACTAGACGTGCTGCGGTTGACGCGCACTCTTTCACTTTGGAGAGTGTTAGATGCAAAACTCGTCAATTCAGTCGGTGTTTCCTGCCCTGTCGGTCATGCCTTGCTTGGTTTGAAATTCATTGCCGGCATTGGTTTTTGGTCATGTTGACCTGCAGGCGTTTAAATCAGCTGTTAATAACTTATTGTTGTTGTTGTTGATGGATTTTCCTTAGCAGCGTATCGGGCTTCCGGTGTTGCATAATGCTTCATTTGGGTTGTAGCTACTACCTGTCCGAGGTGGGCCGAGCGTGAAGTTTTAATAATCATGTGGATAAAATCCTATTCAGTGCAGGCGTATTGCAGGAGTTCCATCGTATTAAAGGGTTTAACCATTTACCGGGAGGCTCCAAAACACTTTGTAAGGTTAACATTACGGAAGTAAATACATATGATCAGTTGCCCGATACAGGCATAGTTAGTACACTACATGTGTCAGAGCAGGCCTTTCTGGAGCCTGTTTTAGCATTCCGATCCTGGCTCAATCTGCTGGATGCGACACAGTTGTCTGCTGTAGGGGCTAAAGCCCTTACTGATATAGTTGGCTAGAGCAGGCTAATTTACCTTGTCTACTGCATATTCGAACTACTAAAACTTGCGAGTAGACTTCTGCCCATCATAGAGAAGGTACATTGGTGAATACCCCTGAAAAGTTTCTGAATTTTACGCGATATAGGGGGTGTTCCTCTCAGCACCTAGAATCATCTAGAAAGGATATTCATTCGTCCACCTGTGACGCCGTCCGTGCACCATTCTGTGATCATGTGATAATATCCGGTCACACCTTTTCCTGTCACACCTTGTCTGTCGAGCCCTCAGCTATAAAAGGGTTGACCCGCTTACCGGGGCAGCTCA
>LQNS02000303.1:11414403-11450498 GCA_001587735.2 Parhyale hawaiensis
TCTGCCTATCACTTTCAATGGAGCTTGAGAGGAGCACCAGAGCCTCCAACCTGGGCTAATTTCCGCCTATCTATTTCTTTAAGAGCGTGACACCAAACATATAAATATATATATTTATTATAAACACACGACGGTCATTCTTAGTATTTTAGATTAAATGAATGACTTTATAATTTATAAAAGGCTGGCGTTTTGTGTTTGTTGCTACCCTGATAAAATTCTTGGCCACCATGCGAGCTAAAATCGTAGAGCAACCTCTGGAGCGGCGGCCAACAAGATGCCAGCACTTTGAAAATCTTATCGTAATTTAGCTGTTTACCCTTGATTTCGAGTTTGGTTTGTCTTGTTGATATGTACAACCTAAATTGTTAAGTAGGTGAAAATTCTAAAGCTTCAAAATAACTTGTTCTGAAGTAGCGAGTTGTCCCTGCCACGCAGCAAATACATGAAGCCGTGGTTCCCAGAGTGGGGGTTGGAGCCCCTGTGTAGGCAATATAGAACTTCAATAGAACAGCTGACGCGAAAAATGAATAACGAGGTGGTATGACCGGAGCTTTTATATAGTTAATACTGAAGACGTTGCAACGCATAAATATTTATGCTTCCTTTGATTATCACTAGGCAGTTCCCTCCTGGAGAAGTTTTGGAACCGTTGGTATAAAGTACCGAATAACTAAGTAGAGCAGCTCATGAACTACTCTTGGTGAGCTGAAGAAATTCCCTGGTGACAGTACCACAGCCAGAAGTCGTGCATAATTTCCGGCCCCAGAACGATTGCAATGTTAACATATTTTGACATACATTGAAGTCCGACGTTTCTTAAACCCATTTGTTTCAAGTAGCTATAATAAAGATCTTATGTGAGCAGTTTCTTCATCCGGAATTTAATATTTTTTCATCTCGAGTTAGGTGCCTATTATTTCCATTCTGGCACTCCACACCTGAGTATCGTAGTGTATGCACCATTCTGGCACCCCACACCTGCGTATCGTAGTGTATGCGCCATTCTGGCACCCCACACCTGCGTATCGTAGTGTATGCGCCATTCTGGCACCCCACACCTGCGTATCGTAGTGTATGCGCCAATGTTTTCATCTTTTCTACTCTGGCGCTCACCATTTTATGTCGCCAGGAATTTCAATCTACCACTCTGGGTGTCACCATAACATGTCCCAAGTATTTTAGAATTCTCCACTCTAGCGCTCCAAATTTCATGTAAGCGGTGTTTTGAACTCCACCATTCATCCTGGCGTTCATCACTTCATGTCGCCAGTGTTTTGAATTTCAGTCTTGCCTCTTACTTCAGGTCTCCGGCTTTGTGGACTTCACCTCTGCCGCGCTAGGCATGTCATCTCCAACCCTCTGAATATTACTTTTCCCCCAAGACTTCGCACTTAACTTTATTTCCTGGTGCGTCTCAAGAGCTTTATTAATGGTCCTATTGATTTTTGCCGCCAAGAAGCGGTCTTTTCATCTGCCGCTGCTCTCAGATGTGCTTCTCGTACCATCTATTATTAGGTTCCAAAAACCGGGAATGACTTTTGCAAAAATTATCAAGCGACCGGCGATCACAATAACTACGAAAAGTGTTTTATGAACAGTGTTCCGTATATATGGTGTAAAGCTGCATCCTGCCGCATATTTCTCGGTCGAAGATTGATCGATAGATGTTGAACGGTTTACTAGGCAAGCGGGTAAACAGTTGCAACTTTCGAGTTTGGCCACAAGGGAACCAGCTGCAATTTTTTTTAGGCAGCGCGACGACCAGTTGCAAAATTCAAAGTGGGAAACCTGGAGACTAAATGTATACGATTTCACGTATGTGTCTTTGTATTTTTGTTGCTTACGACTACCTTTTGGAGATGGCGAAAATCATCATCAAACGGCATTTAGCACGTACGTACATATGCGGTAGATGCTATAAACAGCTGAATATATATATTTTTTGTATTTACTGAGAACCCGACGTATAATTGTGCGATCTTTCTACAGGGTGTCCGACATTTTTGTTGCCTAACTTCAACATAAGGTTACGATAGTCGAAATGAACACTTTTTATTCCATGAAGGTATGGTCTGAAATGTTTAAAAAGTTACAAGGACTTGAAGTAACTTCAACATAAGGTTACGATAGTCGAAATGAACACTTTTTATTCCATGATGGTATGGTCTGAAATGTTTAAAGAGTTACTAGGACTTGAAGTTGGACAGTTATTAAAGAAAAAAAAAAACGCACACTCTCTTGCAGAGACGCTTTCATCGGTGATTCATATATCAGATTCTTCAAATGTCCACATAAGTAGAGATCTAGGGGCGTAATGTCAGGAGATCTTGGTGGCCACGCGAAGGGACCGCCACGAGCAATTCAGCGATTGGGATATCGGGCATCCAATAATTGCCTAATAGCAACCGAGAAGAGTGCAGCAGCACCATCATGTTATCAATACATTCCTCTGATGTCAGCTAAAGGTATATTTTCCAGTAATTCTGGCAATACTTCATTAAGAAAAGTGTAATACACTACAATTTTCTTAATAACTGTTGAACTTAAAGTCCTTGTAACTCTTTAACTACACATTTTAGACCATACCTTCACAGAATAAAAAGCGGTCTTTTCGACGATCGCTACCTTATGTTCAAGTTTGACAACAAAGGTGTCTGACACCCTGTATATCATCCTTTAAGCTCTGCATAATCATGACATTCAAGAATGTATTCGATGACCATTAGGAATTCACTGAAAGGTTCAAGCCATGGAATTTTGAAAATAGCAGCTCATACCAGTACGTGCGCCAGAAATTACAAGCTCTTATGCAAATGTTACATCCTATTTGTAGCATGGCATATGTTAATGTATTTAAGTTCCAAAGTCCCTCTATTCGAAATCGAACAAACGCATATCCAGTCGTCATATTCTATCGATACAGAAGAAACTCCTTCCAAAATTAAGTAAAGTAATCCTTAATCTTCTTGGGCCTGTCTAATTAATAAGCAGAAGATGACGGCGAATGCGACTTACCGTCGGCGACACAATTGTCAAGAGGAAATTTCTGCACGCCGTTTATTAAATTAAGGCAGCAACTTGGTAACTGATTAGTAAGAAATCCCTTAGATGAGGGAATTAGAGGATTGCTAAGTTGCTGCTCAATTGGAGCATACTGAAACGAAATTAATCATTCATCGAAATAAATATCGTGTAAGTGAAATTTCCTCAGGTTGATGGAATAGAAATTAATCGCGTCAAAGACGTGCCTCTAGGATTCCTCCAATGCAAGTTCTATTGAATTTCATTGCCCGTTACGTATGAAAATTAGTTGTCAAATCAGCAAGAAGTGATGAATGAGAAGCCTGGCCACGATTTTTTTTGACAGTACGGCAAATTAGTAATAAAATTACCTTTTTAGGTGATAAGTTGATAATATTACCAGCGTCGTCTATTAAAGTTATTAGCAGTGCAGTTTCTTCGAGAAACCGAAGTATTATTCAGTTCTTTTGAGGTTAAATGTCTTACAATCGACTGCTAAATCTACAAAAATTCGTGTGGCATCGGGTTGCTTTATTTCCAACGCTGGAAGATTACCCGTCGGTAAGGAAGCTGCTGTACAGAAGTTGAATTTTCGAATTATCCACTGATCAATAGAAGGACGTTACGACGCAGCGCCTTTGTCCTTTTTCTGGTCGATTAGTTTCGCCGAGATCACCATTAATTCTGCATCATTTCGAGAGGATAAAATCTTGTCATCAATCTAGCGAGGGTCCAATGAGGTCCGCCTCTACGAAGTTCGTCTTTTTCAATCATTGCTCCTTCGAGTAAACAAACAAAAAGTCTGGAAGATCTGTAAAAAATAAAAGGAAAGATCAACTGCTCAAAATTTATGATATCTTCCAGTGATGGATGGCTGCTTTTTGGAAAAGTTCTATGGCTTCCTTTGAAGTCTTCTAGTAGGATGTCAGTGAACTGCAGGACTTTGAATATATATTTTTTCACATATGATATCAGATGACGTTACTGGGGGTAATATACTATGGGCAATAGTCTAAAGGCCAGCCTTGACTGGTGCTGATGTACCTATGCAATTCTTAATTAATGAAGGATGGCGGTGCAAAGAGAGAGTGCATTGAAAGTGTATATTGTAACTGCATCACTCAACGCGCAATGAAATGGTTGGTATATGATCTGAACATTTACTTTCTCTGAGAGCTTGAAAAAGAATAAGATTTTTTATGTGAGACTCAAATGAGAATAAATTGCATAGTAAACATTACGAATAAGCTGGAAGATGCAATGCACAGTCTAAATAAATATTTCCAAATCTGACGTTTCTCGAGAACTTGGAAAATAATAAAACAATACGCGTTCTTCATATAAGAAAGAAATGAGAAAAACCGGTAAGAAAATTTGTATCCCAAACAACCATGACTACTCAATGAGAAGGCCAAAGAAATTATTCCAATTCATACATTTTAATGAGCTTGAAAAGAATGAATTTTCTTTATATAAGATAAGAGTGAGAACAAGTTGTATGGGAAATATACATACATAATTGGTAATTTAGTCATTCACTCATTGTGATATAACTATCAGCTTCTGCAAATTTCAGTTAAATCCATTCATAACTTTTTGCTTGATGGCACTGGCAAAAAAAGGCAGATAAACAAACTGTCGAACAGATCAAACAGAAGTTCATTCTTCTGTAACTCTTAGCAAGCCTAGCAATCCCTGTATGTTTCGTAAAGATCCTTCCAAAACTTTTTGAGTCATCTTGATGGCGAACAAACATACAAACACACAGACTGACTCGAACGAAAACATAACCTCCTTGGCGGAAGTAATAACGTAAATAATAATTTATTAAAAGACGTCTCAACTTAAAATAGAAACAGGTTGAAATAAATAACCTGTGAAAATATTACAGATAATTGCAGTCTATAGAAGCCCTGTAGAGTGCCTTGCAGTAACAGAATGTTAGAGTTTCAGCCTCACGCATAGTTGATGGAACCTCTTTGCCAGACAGAAGGATTCTTGCGGCGCTTGGCTTGTTGAGTCAACATTTCCGGCGTTCAGACACTACAGCGGAGTACTGACTAAACGGGAATGGTCGGGGCAAGATTATGTAGTTCAGCCATGGGTCTGGGAGTCGTAGTTGTCGCGTAAAAGCCTTGCGTCTCTGACGCTGTGGCTCCAACTGTTGGGTTCGACTGCAGTTGTGAACTTTTCTGGAGCCAGTGGGCACCTATCTGTCTGCAGGGTGAACAAGGTTATGTGGCTTTCTCAGTGGGGTTGGACGGTCACGTTGACTTTACCTTTACTATTGGCACTATTTGTTATTATGCATTGCCTTTGAATAGTGCTACAACCAATTATACCTTATCTTAATAAGTAAACTGCCTACACTATGTATAACAACATACGAGCTCAAAATTATAGGCTTACAACTCCACAACTAACACATTAATAAACTGCGGAAAAATGTATTTCAAATTGAATGAGACTGAAATGAAAATTATCCTATCTTATTTCGCAGGCTATTCTAATGCATGCAGAAGTCAAGGGGAGAATAATGAGATGTTTGCGTTGAATATTAGTCGTTAGCTTTGGAAGTGAGCCGCGCATCTTAATTAGGTCAACATTATTCATTACTAAGCGGACATTTTTACGAATTTACTCAGATGACGGTAACTTAGGTTGATTAGTAGCAAGCCAATTAGATACTTGGCTGATTATTTTAATTTACAGAATTTTGCTTGCGGCCCACCGACCTGGAGCTGCATCCTGAGATTCTGCTATCATAATGCTTGCAGCTGAACGTATTTATAATTGTGCGCTGGCCACAATATGCTGCTATTTTTTCTTCATATTGCATCCAAAGTAAAAAATTTTATCAAGGCACGTGGCTTTCTTTAAGCTTAAATGCCAAGCTTGTTGATGGGGAATGAACTTTGTAAATGCAATAGTATTCAAAATTGAATACCTTCAAGTGGTAAGGGAAATAAGCACTCGGTTTCCATACTTCTTTTTGTCTTTCCTCGCAGAGATAAATGTATATGATAATCCATCGACATGAAAATGCAAGCACTGCAACAATAATGGAAAAGTGTGTTTAGTGCGAGTGACGGTGGTGCATCATACATGTTAAATCCAAAAAGTTGTATCAAGTTTATAATTTAACTTTTATTTGTACTTAGTTTACAAATCATATCATTGACGCTTGTTCTTCTTCTATGCACTTAGGCTTTCTGGACAATAAGGTTGCACGCAACGGACTCCATCCTTACCATCTATATATCTATATAGATATCTATATATCTATATCTATAACTGTGAGATCTTTCAGGTTATTAATTGTTCAGGGTAGACGGATGAGCTCCCTCATACACGTACGGCTCTGCCTTAATATCCTTGCACTGATGCAGCGGGCAACGCAAGTACCTTGCGTGCTTGCGTTGCTTTTAGCTGTTTGTGGCTTGGTGGTATGAATGGCGGCGTGGTAATCTCTAGGAGGGGCCTAGCTTAGGACTGAGCTAAGAAACATAAATAAGATAAATTTGTGTTCCCACCTGCCTCTCGGGGGACAGACCTATTTACCAGGTGTTGACGGGACGAGAAACTGTGAGATATATATATAACTCTATACTGAAAAAAATAAATAACCCCTTACATTGTTATCAAAAGCCAGAAATGTCTGATTAGATAGGGAGCGGAAATGTTATCAGTGTTTGATAGAGCCGGTGGCAGCAGTCAGGGAGGCCTATTCTTCTAGATTTTTACCTCCGCGAAAGAGGTTGTTTTTGTCGTGTTTGTCCGTCAGTTTGTCCGTTATTAGGTTTGTTCATCGGTTTGTTTGTTTGTTTGTTTGTCTGCCTCTTTTAGGACCAAGTCAAAAAGTTACGGACGGATTTTCACGAAATTTACATAAGTTGTTAGGTGCATCACGATGAGCAAATGTCCTAATTTCTTAGATTATCTATTTGTTACTTCGTCTTTGTATTTGATTTTATGTTTGTTAGCAAAATAACTAAAAAAGTTACTGATGGGTCTTTATTAAATTTGCAGGAATTGCGGAAAATATTGAAAGACATAACGATTAAATTTTGGCGATGATCGGTCTGTCTGTTTAACTAATGTTTATCAAAATGTTTCTTAGCTTAGCAGCAGAACTTGAAAAGTTATGGATGGATGCTGTTAGTTATTATTGTCATAAAATACAAATGATTAGATTTTGATGCTGATAGAAAAAGGGAAAAACAGCTGTTTTAAGACCAATTTAAATTTTTCGTTGCGTTGCCTTGCTCGCCGGAGGTATGTGCTCTCAGAGTGCTCTAGTTTGCAATATTTTTATGGACTACATTGAATGCAGCTGGGTAGGGTGTTATATGAACGGTAATGCAGTAAATGCTCCCTGGAGAAACGGTGCTTGCCATTCCCCATTCCAGCAGGTTGCAAAATCTCTTTATCTGCGAGAATGAAGTTAACAAGCTATCTTTCCCATTAATAAATTTACTGTTCTCAAAGTTGTAGAGCTCATTTGAAAAGCTGTATCACCATCCAACTCCATGCAGTTGGAAACATGTAAATCGGGTGGCTTAATTTATCCATTGTGCTGACGCATTGTGTCTTACTGTGCTGACGTATTGTGTCTTACTGTGCTGACGTATTGTGTCTTACTGTGCTGACGCATTGTGTCTTACTGTGCTGACGCATTGTGTCTTACTGTGCTGACGTATTGTGTCTTACTGTGCTGACGTATTGTGTCTTACTGTGCTGACGTATTGTGTCTTACTGTGCTGACGCATTGTGTCTTACTGTGCTGACGTATTGTGTCTTACTGTCATGGCCAAGAAATGGGCTCTCAGCTTAGCTGTAGATCAGGCTAGAACAATTTTCAGGCTTCACTAATTGGTATCCCTAATGGCCCTGGCTGCAAACTATCCATGATACACCGATGATGGCCAATTAACTGGCTACAATATGTTGTAATATGGAAAGGTACTGCGATTTCTTCTCTATTTGTAATGTAACCATGATGATGAGCTACCCTGCATTTTCTAGCACCTATAGTTCCTAATAAAGTTTTATTTTTATTATTACCTAAACCTCCTGTAATAAACTGGTTTTGGGATATAACAGTCAGATCAATGAAGTAATTACAGGTGAGGTATTTTTGGTACTAAGCAAAAATTTCAACAGATGCTATTAAGAACAAAAATGACCTATTATTTATTTGAACTGTTGAAGTTGTATCCATGCATAATGAAGTACCAGATGTGTTATTTCGGTACGGCAATAGTGATTCTTCAAACCGAAAGCGTGCGAGGGCGACCATGTCTAACGTGGCAATGGCAAATTGACGATGTAGCTATTTGTTGCACATTTATCACCGTTATAATGAAGGAATCACAAGACATATTTATTATCGGCTTCATTGCACTTATACATCGTACTTACTACGCCAGTCGTGTTCCTCCTCTCCCTCTGTCTACAGGTTTATCATAAAATTTAATTATGCATGTTTCTTTCCCTCTAAGTTTTTTTTCAATTATCAAGCTCATCATGCATGTTTCTCTCTTTCTCTGCAGTTTTTATTATTAAATTTAAACATGCACATTTTTCTCTCGCTCTCTACGTACTTGGACTGTCAAAAGAGATCCTTTGTCCGCGTCGAAGCTAATTAGTCGTGCAGGATCTCTATACAAAAACAGCTTAAAGAATGTTTACGTTCGGCGCAGATGATGCCAGAGTCCCCACTCGTAACGACCTTGCAAACCGGCACCTTGTGACTGAACTCTGCCCCCCCCCCACGCACTCTAACACGATGTCATCACGCGGTCTGATTGCGCCGAGGGGAACAAGGTGAGCAGAATTTGTCTTGTTACCACGTCGGGAGAAAACATCCCTAAACTAAATTACGACGAATGCGATTGGTGTCATGGAAACAAAGCAGCTCTTGTTTTTCTTTGGTGTTTTGGAGTCGAGTGAAAGCCTGTATCTAATGGAAGCGTGGCGCTACAGGAGTGGATGTTGCGATACGAGAGTTGGAAAGTCGTTGGAGATTCGGTTCACATTTCGACTACTGATTAACTCTGTTAAGTATAATGCACTAATTAGGTACAGAAAACTGTGTATATACGCAGTTGTGTTACAGCCGATGCTAAACAGTCATGATTTGAATTCCTGGCCGAGCGCCTCTCGAAAGCAAGACGAGTAGAAGCATAAACTTATTTTTACATTACACGTATTTCAGTGGCGGTTTTTGGTAAAAGAAATAAATATCTTTCACATTTAGCAAAGCAAAGGTACGATGCGTGACCTTCTAGCTGACCCTTGCAAGAGGTTATTTTATATCGTGAAATTTGTGGCAATGTTAACTCATTTGCAATAGGTAATAGTTTAAAAATAGTTGCCAAGCAGTTCGGACTGGCTTTTGGAAAGACGTCTAATATTTTCGGAGAAAGAGACAACGTACTGCCTTTAACAATTGAAATTTGATAACTAAACTGTAGCAATCGCTTTATTGCATGAAAAAATTTTGTTAATTTCCCAAGTAATGCAGATCTCAGTTAATTGAAAGCTGGTGCCCTGAGAAAGAACTAGATACGTAAACTAACCACATAATTCTAGAGGTCAGAGCCAGAAGTTGCTATGTCCATTTTTGACGAAATGGGGTTTTACTCACCAAGTGGGCGCTTGTGAGACATACCTCACAAGTACCCACTTGGTGAAGAAAACCCCATTTCGCCAAAAATGGACATAGCAACTTCTGGCTCTGAGCCCTCGATATTTTGCTAATTCATGCAATATTTTAGAAGTTGTGAGGTGTTCTGTTTTTTGAATCAATTTTAGGTGTTAATCACTTTAGCGTAGGTCGCTGAAGCGTATGTTTTTTTAATTTCAACAACGAACCCCTTGGTATCAATATTAATAAGCATTATTAATCAATTTAACAGTTATGCGTTAGAAAAGCAACTTTTTGTCGACAGAACTTTTATTCTTTTAAGTTACTTAAGAGTCTTGTTTTGAGGAAGTCGGTCGGTGAACTAGAGATGATGATATGGTAGCAACAACATCATTAATTTTCAGACAGAGCTTGTCTTTCGATGTAACTTGGACTTCTCCTTCATAAACTCCCATTTTCAAATTTGACCAGAGCTGTTCAATGGGATTCAATTCAGGAAAGTGAGGTGGCCAAGTCAAAGACGCTCTCCTAAGATGCCGAAAGTGCCAAAGCATGAAGTGGCAACCTTCCCTGAATGGGCTGGATCATTGACATGCATGGAAATCATTTGGCGACGAAGTCAACAATAGTAGTTCATCGAGCCATTGTGAGAAATGCTAATTTAGAAACGCTATGTACGCTTGGTTCGTAATGTTTACAGCCTCTAGCACTCGGAAAGGTCCAATAAGTTCGTCACCTCTGATACCGGTCTAGAACATAACTCCTCCCATATCTCCTTGGCGTCGCAGTCGATGCGGAATAGCGGCTCCAAGAGGACTCCACACTTGGGCTCATTCATCCGGGCCATCAACGATAGCTTTATTCTCATCCGCAAAGAGAATATTTTGGAAGTTTGTTTTCATGCATTTTCGTGCCAAAGCAATGCGTTTTCCTTGTGGGTTTTGTTCAACGGAGGCCTGGCGACAGTCTTAACGTTCCTCGCCAATTCATTCAAGATATTGCATCGGGTTTAAATGGATAAAGGAGGGATGCCAGCTTTATCAGTTATGGCAGCGCTGGAGCTGGCTGACTTGTCTGTGTATTTTTTTGATTATCGTAAAGTGAAAGGGTTGTTTTCAGGTTTTTGTCTTTCCTTGGTTTGGTGTTAGGTCTCTCCACTTATGCAGACAAAGTTCTTCAATCTCTCACTAGCTATGAGAGACAAACCTTCTGCAAGGCCTGCAACAATCTGCTCCCGTTCGATAACCCTCAAACTTCGTCTTCTGGGCAATTTCAGAGACCTGCAATAAAGCGATTTACAGTTAAATAATATTTGTTCACAGTAAAGAAACATTCATAACTATTAGAAAAATGTATGAATTCAAGAAAAATTTGATTTCTTTACGTACCTAATCATGATTTTTTAGGGTGCCAACTTTCACTTTTGTGAGAGTTATATTACATCAGAAAGTCATAAACCCTTGACCAGTAATACAGCGATTTACCTAGTTCATTGATGCCGGGTTGGTATGGTACGGTTAGTGGTGGCAGATTAATGTATTGAATTCTTGAAAAGTTTACTATGGCTCCCTTTTAGGCGGCCATGGAGTTGGTTAGATATGTTGAGTTCGGACCCGCTGTTCACTGAGTAAGTATTTTAATTTTTTTATTTAATTGCTGTTTTGAATCATTTGGTCGTTAACGTGTCGTAATTATTATAATTTCTACCACAAATTAAATAATTCTGATCCTAATTAATACCTCGAATTTATTCAATAACTGTCAGAAAACTGCCAGTTTCCTTATATTTTATAACTAAAATCTGCGCGACAAGATAACCGTTGCAACTGTCATGATTCAAATACAATTGAAGTCATACATACTATTTCTCGCCTCTCCCAAAAGTTGGTTAACTTTTTCAAGTTTTCCTGAGTAACATGCCAAAATTGAGTACGCGAGAGGAGGCATAGAAAGAAAGACAAAGATTATCTGTAAACCGTCCTCGGTTGCTTTCAGCCGTCGCTCGTATTGTACGAAGTCCATGTTAGTTTATTATCACCACCATATGCTTATAAGTCATGATAGCAAACGAATTCCTCTCGAGAAGGTGGCTGCGGTACATATATCAAGCTGCTGTCCCCCATGGGCAGCCTTAGTCACAAAATTCATGTCCAATCGAATCCGCAGAGAGGGTAGAGAACTGAACCGAAATTGTAGTTTTTGGAGTCGTACGTCTGAGGGATCGCTTTATGGCCAAAATTATCTTATATAAGCCAGCTATGAAAAAGGGGATTTCCCGTTATGCTGTACGATCACATCAGTACGAGTCGGAGCGCAGGCGCATCTATCGGACTCTGGTCTCGCAGCTAATCTCAACTTGTGTAGAGATTAGCAACAGCAGCATGCCATGCGTGCCCGACTCATGTGCTCAAACATTGGTAGCAGTGAAGTGATGTAATTTAGGCCACCATGGACTAATTTAACTCCGGCAGCCATAAAGTGCTGTAACATTGTCATCTATTAAATCATAATTATTATATGTATTGGAGGCAACTATGAAATGATGTAACATAGTAATTCATTAAAAAAACGTGTAATGTAGGCCACCATGATGAGATGTACCAGTAATATATACATCATGAAGTGATGCAACGCAGACAACCATGACGTGATGAAGTGTAAGGAACATCCATGATGTCATTAAGCTTAGACAGCCATGGAATGATTCAACTTGATGCTGTGAAAGTGATTCACCTTAGGCAACCATTAAGTGATGTAACATAGGCAACCGTGAAGTGATGTAACGTCCGCAACCACAAAGTGGCGTATTATTCGTAAGTAGTAATGTGAAATGACATGTGCAACTGTAGATGGTTCCAGTGATGAAGGGTTGTATCAGTACCAAAATCCCATTTTAATGTCGTTTAACGGCTGTCCTGGTATCACAATCTCATGGTTAAAGATGCATTTTTAGTTCGTGGCTACCAATGTGCTTGTATTCTGTAGTATTACTGTGCTTTTAATCAGGTTTTTATTATTATTGGGATTTTGTAACCTTCCTTGTCTTGCGGCTGTAGATATGAGCTCTACTGAAAGCACTACATACATCAACTTCTGAGACTATTGATTCAAATACGTCGTTGGGAAAAAATTCAATTGTATGTGATATTAAAGTACATGACATGTAGCATCTATGTGCCAATTTTTTCTATAAAATTTTAATATTCTTAGAAGTTATGATGTATTTTCAATTATCCTTGGTTTTCGAAGGTAGATATATCGCCTCCTGAAAATATATGATTGTGAATTTAGATTCCCTGCTCTGCAACGTATTCCTTACGTTACGATGAAGTAATCAATTTTTGTTTGAGGTCTCTATGATTACTATAACTTATTTTATTAAACACTTACCTAAATCGGCCTCCAGGCCCAATTGCGAGAGGCCCGATTTCAGTGTTCAGTCAAAGTATGGTGTGGACTATGCTGAAATACAAAAAATGGGAAAGTAACTCTGTGTCGTCAATCAAGCTTTCTACTTAAATTCAAGAAGCTTCTATGCCTGAATGAAATCACACATCAGATCTTTCAAAAATGAGCCAACGCGCATCGTTGCTTCTTGCGGCAATCTCTTATCATTGCAAGTACACCGTGTACCCTCTCCGAGATCGCTAACGGTGTATTTTAATAGTCAAGTACTTAAATTTACTTAGGGAAAATGCCCTTGGTACTGTTACTGCTGGCACTGTTCTCTCATAACTAAAATCGCTTTCGAGCCAAGTTAGCTCTCCCAAGGGAAGGAAATTTCTGCGTAGGAATATCCATTCCGCAAGCGTGCTCTCATTTTACACCATTGCTTTCGCTTTTACACAATTCATTGATGATGAAACTCGCTAACTAGCCGTTTATTTTACCTCGATCACAGAATTTTTTTCTCTTAGCATTTTCGTTCACCGCAAGCGTGCTCCCACTTTACACTGTTGCTTGCCGTATCGATCGCTTTACGATGCTCTGATAATGAAAGGCTCCCTCTGGTCACCACCGTGCTGCCCCAGGGCCGCTAGCTACAGAAGGTTGCTTAGAGCTGGACATTAATTGCGATAGCTGTCGAGGGAGTATGATTTAAGAGGCCGAGCTGCCGGCCGTCGCACGGCCAAGTGTCAACAATGAGCTTTCGAGGTGATTTGAAGACCTGAACCTCTGGAAATTAAGGCCAGCTTACGTTTTTTGTATTTCTTCCAAGGATATTATTTCTGAACGGTCAGCTGCACCTGGGAAGTGATCATTTTTGGGGCATGCAGCGGGAAAGCTAGGGACAGCCTACATGTTTTTTCGAGGGGTATAATTTCTTATCGGGCTATTGCTCCACAGATCTAAAATGTAATAATCTAGGTATGTAGTTCGTCGTTCGATTACATTACGGCAGCACCTCATCGACATAGCGGCAATATATGAATGTCGGCAGTAGCTCATAGACATAGCGGCAATATATGAATGTCGGCAGTAGCTCATAGACATAGCGGCATTATATGAATGTCGGCAGTAGCTCATAGACATAGCGGCATTATATGAATGTCGGCAGTAGCTCATAGACATAGCGGCATTATATGAATGTCGGCAGTAGCTCATAAAGTGCAGGAGCGCTAGTCCCGGCTGCTCTCTGGGAGTGGGCCTGTCTTTCCGTCTACTGCCAGCTATCTAATTTGTTAGGTATGTGGTAATGAAAAAAATAAATTAAAAACTTGGGAAGACTTTGAATTTTAATTTTGTCTGATGTGCACAATCGGAATTTCACGATTTGTAACTTATGAATAGGTGTCGGTCTTATTTATTTATCTATGCTTCACCATATTTGGAGGTTTAACTTTAATCGAATAAGTGGCAGCAGCACCCTGAAGACATAGTGCGAGGTTATAAAGATAAGCCCGTCAGGTTATGGCACTTAGGTGCAATTAAAACAGCTGCTAGGATTCGCCACGGGGAGTGTACGAGCTGTAGCTCGTTACCATAATGTTGCAAATTAAGTTTATAAGGAAGTATCTGCGTGTTGCAAAGTGTATCCCTTTTCTGGAAATTGAAGCTCTCGTACTTTTTCTTTAAACGAAATCTAAATTGTTCCTGTTGTAGTGCCCACCTGGTCGTAAGTTTCGGAACAGTTTAAAAACTGTTGAACCTCGAGTTTGCAGGAATGGACTATAAATTATAAGTGCTCTAGTTTTCTAACGAACGTTATCACTGGTGGAGATGAAGAAGACACGCTATTCTTAATCAATTTAATGAGAAGAACGCATTATAAGTAACTGACATGCTTACAAGCTCATAAAATATTATATTGAAGACCACTTACTCAAGAAGTGCTGAAGGGCCGCCGTGGCGTAGTGGTTAGAGCGCTCGCTGCTGCATTAGCAGGTTGAGCGTTCGAGTCCCTCAAGCGTCATTGGTTCACGACAGGAAGGCATCCGGTGAATAAAGGGCCTAAGCTCCAGCAAAGTCCTGGCATTAGCTGGGCACCGTCCAAGCCCGATATCCTTAGTTTGGAGAAGCGGGAGACCGTGACGTAAAACCGGTTCATTCACTCAAGAAGTGCTGAAAATCCGTACGACGAAGTTAACAAAATAAGGTTCGTAGTATGAGTTTTGCCTCCAGTCTTGTTCATCACCTCAAAATTTTTGCGGCATATATGAAATGAGAGTTTCAAAGAGGGCTAGGGGAAGCTTATTCCAAGCGGTGCAGGTGGCATAAGGAAGATCATTTACTGCCTTTTGTTGTTGGTCATACCTGTAGACGTTCTTTACCGTCCGTCCTCAAGCGTTCTGTATCAGATTCAAATCGGATTTTGGATGACAGAAAGTCGGTCACACGGTCATATGGATTGCAGCATTATTTTTGTTGGAAGAAACATCCATAAACGCGCAAAGAAGTTCTCTCAGTCGTCATGGTGCTGTCTGCAACTCTTATAGCCAATCGCTGTTTGACGTCCGTGCACAACCTTAAGTATTACTTTAAGTATTACCTTAAGTATTACCTTAAGTTTTGGACCCGGTAACTACAAGGGGCTCGTGTAGGTTGCCTCAGCCATTAGCTAGGCCTTCGGGACGCCTGTCTTTCGTGCCCACTTTGTTTCCGTCCCGATTTCATACTCCTACTTGCTCATGTTTTATTCTGTTTTTCCTCTTTTTTTCCGACTTGCTGTTCCCACACGCGGTAAGCCTGTGTGGCAACTCCTTCGGGCATGGGTTCCCCTTGTCTATCGACATACTATATGCCCATTGCTTTTTTTTCGTGATACAGTTCCGCTCGGAAACGGTGGCTTAAAGTTTCTGACAATAACTAACTGCACATTGCACAACCTTAAGTTCCACTGTGCCTCTGGAGGAAAAGGCACCCCACGCCATGGAAGAACCTGTGCCACTGTGCCGCGTAGAAAACGTATCAGGAGACAACTCTTTGTCGTGCCAGTAACACTGGGAATCATAAGGAAGGGCAAGGTTAATATTTTTCTCATCGGAGAATAAAACCTCTTCCATTTTTCAATGCCACATGCGCTTCAGGGGGCATAGGATGCGCCATAGGGTTAAGTTCGCCCATCCTATGTTAAGGGGCCGGCAACCCCAGAGGCTGGTGTAGGTTACTTCAACCACTAGCTAGGCCTTCGGGACGTCTGTCTTTCGTGCCCACTTTGCTTCCTTCAAGATTTCATACTCCTACTTGCTCATGCTTTATTCTGTTCTTCCCCTTCTTTCCCGACATGCTGTTCCCATGCGCGTTGATCCTGTGTGGGAACACTTTCGTGCATGGGTTCTCAGTTTCTATCGACATACTATATGTCCCTTGCTCTTTCCTCTGTGATATCCTTCTGCTCAGAAACGAGGCTTAAACTTTCTGACTCAAACTAACTAACTCAACGCCACATATTTGATGCTCCTTGTCAAACTGTAAACAGTCGACATTGTGGTGGAAGCAAACTTTATTTCGAGACCTTTTGCTTAACTGTCTCGAAGGTCGTCCCATAGTTTGCGGACAATCCTAAAGATTTTCTTTTTCAATGCAGGTGTTATTTTTGCTTGCCATTGGATTTCGCTGCTCCATAATAGCCAGGGTGCTCTAAGAAAGTGCACACCAGTATTTTATTGTGTTTTTTTAAGCCTCAGCTGTACTTAGAGATTAGATGCAGCAACGAAACATGCATATGCAGCTCAACGAGGATATTTTGCTGGCCTTGGACATAATGACATCTTTACACCGTGAGTGACAACCTCCAATTAAGGTGATATCTATGAATTTTTCTATATTTAGACTTTTGTGCGACTTGGTTTTAAATATTTAATCCTCGGGTAAGTTCCTCGGTTATGTAAAATGAGATTTTCTAATGAAATTGATTAGCAAAAATTGTTTCTTCTGCATCCGTTCTCGTTACCAATAAGTGAGCTTCAGTTTGATAAGTTTCGAAGTCTGTCCATGTAAAATGGTATTTTTCCATTATTTCAACTAGTCCTAAGCTTACAATCAGGAGTGTAGCATAGGAAGAATATGATCCGTTGCGCGGCTCAGACCTACTCTCGAGAAGGCCGGGGCTCCTAGCGACTTCAGCCGTCCGCAGAGAGTTCGTGACGCGATAAAATTAATGAAAAGCTGGCCCTGAATATTTTGCACATCGACTCGTACTGGCAGTATTTTTTTTTAGATCAGATGAACCTGGCGCTCAGCGATTTTGTTATCGCTGCAATTCGTTAGCATTGAATTTATTGAGCACTATGATATAATAGGAATGTAAATTTTCGAATTTAGCAGCTGAAAATGATTTGCGCGAATAAATAAAATATAAAGGATTAAAACTTCTTGGCTACTTAGTATATTTAGAATGAAGCCTCCTTTTTTTTTGTTTGAAGCACATATTTTACTGGAAATGCAGCCTTTTGAATTTTTTTTCTCGTTTTGCATTCACTCAATCCCTTGTAATTCTTTTGAATTTGGCAAGCGACGCTGCCCGTCAAACCGAACGTTACTGCTTAGGTTTTCTGCTAATTATTGTCGACATAGTAAACAGTGTAAATCATCGACAGTCTCGAAGATTTTGACGCAATGCATCATCGTTGGATCCTAATTCCTGTACATAGCGAAGCTGGTGTGATAGAGGGCGCAGCGAGGCACCTTTGAGACGGTCTATATTTCAAAGAAGCTCTAGCAGCGATGGCTGGGATTGAGGTGGCTATTGCAGGCTGCGGCATCCAGGGGCGTTTACTAGCAGACGAGGTCCTCCATCAAAGACTGAGCTCGCCAGCGCAACGTCGCCTCGGCCATAAACTCTGATCAGGTCGCCTTACCCAACACACGATCCTGAGATGCGCCCCCTACCGGTAACTGCTGCCCTAACGGACCCATTTGCTATTAGAGAATAACTGGGATGTAGTGGGGAGATGGGTAGGGAACGATAGATGTTACCGTAAGCCGATAGACTCCTAAGAATTTTCTTTCAGCGTTGTAAGAGCAATGGACTCGGAATTGCTTCTGAAATCTTCCGGTGCACAAAGATGCAAACGATGGAGATGACACGCATTGACCGAAGCCGAGCAAGAATTTCCTGGAGTGTTTAGGAGCGGCGGGTGTTAGAAGCTTTCTAAAAACTCTTACGTGCCCTGAGATACGATCGAAAATGGTCCTGGGCCGAATCCGGAGGTCTTATTTTAGAAAGGCCTAGCATTTTCTTCGAGCCGCGGTGGGTTGTCGAAGGATATTAAAAAATCGTTGATGGTTGCTGGAAACGTATAAGCTGTGGTTTCATATATTTCGTTGGATGCAGTGTGTGTTGAATACACGATTGCTATCTGGGAGGGTAATTTTTTATAGTTGCAGTAAGAGTAGCTATTGAGTTGATGAGTTACTGCAGTTTCCGCCTTATAGAGGTTATTCCTATTGGCCGTTTCCGGTAGTGGTTGTATTAGGATCCGTTCTGTTGACTCTCCCAGCGTAACCCTGGAAATTGTTCGTTTTCGTTAGAGAACAGTTCCCGTTTTGTGCCTCATTTGTTTTTCTTCTGCTAAGTTTGCTTTCGATTTTCTTTTCTTTGCTAGCTTGCGCTCCGATGCTCAGCGTCCAGGCAAAGTTTTTGTGTTGACGCGTCCATCTTTCGTGCGTAAAACTGCGTATGCCCTTTGCTTTAGTCTTGTTGGGTTGGTGCACCGGCTAGTGAGTTAGGGATAGATTATTCTCTTCCTAAAGCTAGTGTCGTTGTGCTTTTAATGCATTTTCGGAGATTCAGTTGTGTACTCTGTTAATAGCAATAGTATTACGGATATTTCCGTTATTGTAGTAAATTTGTTTGAAATATGCATAATGTTTTAAACTGTGGAGTACCAGAAATTATGATTCTAGTGATATTGCAATTTAAGTTATAAGGAAGATAATCGTGATAGTACGGTGCGCTCGATCGAAAGTTTTGTAAGAATCATCAACTGTTTCTCTATGTAACAGAAGCTTCATATTATTTTTCTTTATTTATTACCTCCGCCAAGGAGGTTATGTTTTCGTCGTGTTTGTCTGTATGCTTGTCCGTCTGTCACCAAGATAACTCAAAAAGTTATGAACCGATTTGGATAAAATTTACAGGGATTGTTAGGTATGTTAGGAGGAATAGATGATTAACTTCTGGTGAAGATATGTCCATCCGTTTGTTTGTTTGTCTCCGTCATTTTTCTTGATGGCATAACTCAAAAAGTTATGAATGGATTTTGATGAAATCAACATGAGTTGTTAGGTATATAACAAAGAATAGATGACCAAATTTTGGTAATGGTCCGTTTGTTCGTTCTTTCATTTGTCACTGCTTTTAATTTTATGCTTGGTAGCACAAGAACTCAAAAAATAATGAATGGATCTTTATGAAATTCATAGGAGTTGCTAGTAATGGTAAAAGACATGAATGATCAAATTTTGGTGCTGATCGGTTCGTTCGCTTGTATGTTTGACTCTTATTTGTCATAACGTTTGTTAACAATATAACTCAAAAATTTATTAACGGATCTTCAAAAAAATTGAACAAGCTGTTATTGATATTGAAAGGTACAAATGACTAGATTTTGGAGTTTATGCAAAAGAAAATTATGGTTTCAGAGCCAATTTGAATATTTGCTACCGTTGGCTCACTTGGCGGAGGTATGCGCTCTCAGAGTGCTCTAGTTTGGATTGTAACAAGCGTGTTATCTATACGTGGTTGCTTATTGGTGTGATTTGTACTATTTTGTTGATCTTATTGCGTGCCATCGGACAATGGGCAAATGACATCAAAGCCGAAGTCGAGATTTCTTTATTGTGCGTGTTCGCCAAATATAAGAATCAAGTGTTTACTTGTCCACCGTTCGATTCTGATTGACTTTGACCAGTAGTGAACGCAATTAATTCGTCTAAAACCTAGCGCCATTTATACCACCTAGCACGACAATCGCTGTGGCCTGTGCGTATGAAGACACAGTGATGAAAAAAAAACTTGTACGTTACAAAAAGCTAAATGAGCTGTCCGACTACAATGCAGTATGCAGTACCGTTTTGGCAAGCTCCCCAGTGTCTGTGACACAGGATGATTAACTCAGACCAGGATCATTAGGTTGATAAAGGCTGACGCCGCTGATAACTTTGCTCGTGCTACCTTTAGACAAGAGTCCTGTCCCGCAGAGCTAACTGGCCAATTACTTCTCCGAATCTATGGCCGGACATTGGCTGTAGCCAACTTGTCCAGACTCGTGCGCTGTTCAGGGTGTCCCAGCTGACCGATATTGTTCTTTGGCCCAGCTAGTAGACCCCGCTCAGCTAGCAGACCCCGCTCCTAAATTTGCAGCGGAAAAAGAAAATAGCTGTAAAATAATTTTGTCCTGAGCAGCTAATGGACTGCAAGCTTCTGATAGTATCAATCTAATTCCTTTCATTGTCACGGTGGTTATTTGGTATTACACTAATGTAGCATTTTAATTAAGCTTATGTGTAGAATTTTTTTTAGTGATTTTGTTTGGAAACGTTTCAACGATAAAGGTCATCTTTCAGGCGTTTTAGAGAATCTAAACACAATTTAGGTAGATATATGTTACGCTAGCGATTAGATGGCTCTTGTGAAGTGCGGAGCCAGGCCTGGGAAGCTCAAAAATATCCTTACTAGGCCTATAGTCCTACTTTGTGTCAACTTATTAAGAGGAGAAAATGAGTGTGTTCCTGTGCCATTCGTTGTGGTAATTTATTGCTCGTATCCTCAGTTGCATAATTTGCTCATCTTCTCATCCCCCTGCTTGCCTAATTTTCTTTTTTATAGTATTTCGGCCTTAGTTTGAAGTTCCATTTCGGTTTTAGAATGGTTTTTGTTCTTTAGCAGTACTAACTTCATTTCTTTCCTATTTGTTTCTTCTTCGTTAAGCAATGTACATAGTAGTCGAAACTTCAACAGTTAGGTTGAATAAAGCACTGTAATAGATTCTATCATTTATTTTTATATATATTTCTTTCTTACTTGTTTCTATGCCAGCGTAAGTTTCACTTCTGTGTTATAAATATGGCTCTATTACTCCCTGTTTCTTCTTCCATGGAGCTTGGTCAGAGATATTCCACTATGCGAGAAGTTCACGTCTCTATCACGTTTCGCTTCGCTTATTTGTCTCCACACGAATTATTTCAAGTTTCTATAAGTAAAAAATCTCGTCACTTATTTCATTCATGGTGTAGTAGCAGTTTTTTTTTAATTGACTATACGTTCAGTCACTTTTTTATTTAGTCTAATTCAACCGCTACCATCCCTTACTTCACTGATTTCTTTCCCGATCTCGGACTCACTTCACTTAGATATTTCCTTTGAACTTATCCTATCTTTTTACTTCTGCTTGATCGAGTTTCCATCAGCAACTTGTGTTTCCTCGGAAGGAAATTTGGTCCGGCCGATGTTTGTGTGCCTATGGATTATCGGCGGCCGCTGACACAAACAGATAGTGGTGCGCTAATGCGGCCACGGGCCACTGATAATAAATGGACTGTGGTTCTCAATCAATATCCTGTATCCACGTGAGAAGTGGTCCAAAGTGTCGCGGAGGGAACGGGTAAACTGCGGCATTGGATCGTGTTTTTACAACACACGTTTACTGTCGCCGGTAATTCGTTCCACTCTGAAGAGAATGGGTAAACTCTTACTTGGATCTCGATTTTTTTTATCGTTCGGGCACTGTTGCTCGTAATTCGTTCCACTCTGAAGAGAATGGGTAAACTCTTACTTGGATCTCGATTTTTTTTATCGTTCGGGTACTGTTGCTCGTAATTTGTTTCGCAAGAAAAGGAGTTGGTAAACTGTTACTTTGGATCGTAATATTTAGTATGTATGGGTAGTTTCGGTTGTAATTTGTTGCACAAATAAGCGAACGGCTAAACTGTTACTTGAATCGTGGTATTTTAGGCCGAGTTCACACGTCATTCATCTCAACGCGATCACTTATTCACTCGTCCGAATGTGTTGTAGTGTCGATGCCAGCAAAAACTTTGTGTATGCCACAAGAAGTTCTGAAAATGTGACCAGTCAGTCAGTTTTTTCTGAAAGTATCACTTAACAATTTACGGAAATCTCTTCAAATTTCGAATGAAATAAAACTAAAAAAAATAAAAACACAGAGCACTTTTCTGCTAGTTCTAGGGCACAGTAACACATGCGGACGAGTGTATAAGCGTACGCGATGATATGAATGACGTGTGAACTCGGCCTTATATAGACACACGGGTACTGTAGCTCGTAATTTGCTTCAAAATAAGGCGAACGGCTAAACTGTTACTTTGGATCATAATTTTTACTACACACCGTTACTGTCGTTGCTAAGTTATGTCATTAATTATCACTCGCGAGCGTGGTAATAATGTTTTCATCTACGGTTGTATGTCTGTTTGTTTGCCTGTCCGTCTGTCCATCCACCAAAAAAAAGAGGTAGAAGGAGTTGAGCCACCATCAAAATCTTTTCCAGGCAGTCAGGTGGGTCGAACTAGATGTGAAAAATACAGAAATTTTGGATTAAGTTGACCATCAAAAATGACGGTGTTGAATTTATACCTCCTCCTGACTTGGCACTTTTTGCGGGTGATGGTCTTACGCCATGAGGCGTTCAAGTTCAAGCTTGCAATCTCGGTGGAGGAATGGCATCATCATGCCAAGTCCAGCGAACGCAGATAATGTTATACAGAAAATCTGCTTTCGGTAAGGTTTGTGAAGAAACTTTTCGATAGGGCGAGGTTTCCTACAGAAGATTCCATGTACAGTACTGTAATTTACATATATAAATATCCTACACTAAATGTTTTATCGCAGATTTTTCTGGATTGCACAATCGTGTCTTGCTTTGACCAGTGTTTCCATTTTTGCTAGAGCTAGAGTATTTGGGCGAATAAATGGTTTAATGTGTTCGAGTCAGTGACGACAAAAATCGTGTTTATAATGCGCATTGAAAAATGTTGCTTACCTTGTTACAAAATATTGGTTTTTATATGTCCCCTTAAATTTCCAAAGCTGGATACCTAAAAACTATATATTTTATTACCTGGGTGCATTTGTTGGTTTACTAATTTCAGCTTTTTGCCAAAGCAGTAATAAATTTGTTTACATAGAATTACAGTTCAAATAAATGCACGTTTTGCAACGCTTAGAGCGCACCAATGAAAATATTTTAATTAAAAATTATAAAATAAAAATTAATATATAAATAATTATATAATTACAATTAATTAATTTAATTTTGATTGAATCAATTAAAATTAATTAAATTAAGATTAATTTATTTTCATATTTTAATTATAAAATATTTTTAACTAGCGATAAGTATCAAAAACACTTGCAGCTGGTTTTGTCACGGTGCGGCGGGTGTCCTGTCTGAAAATGATAACTTTTCCATAGTTATCGTCTATGCTTGCTAAAAGATACGATTTTCCTTTATTAGACATAACTATTTCTAACCCCCCCCCCCCCAAGTAAAAACTCCTCAAATGAAGTAAAGTTTATGTGCAGCCCAGTATGAAGGAAGTTGCGCCCATTGAAGAAGCTCGACACATTTCTTACATTTTGGACCGTGTTTATTGAGCTCTGAGGCATGAGACTTCAACAACGCGAGTCTTGAGTAAAGTTGGGGTGTGAAAATCTTCGCTAATTAGTCTCCAAAGTAAACGAATCCGGCACTCTTGCCCTTCGGATTGAATGGTCCGGAAGAGAAATGACGTCCAAAGTGAAGGAGGAATTTTCGCTCCAAGTTTCGAGAGAAGAAAGGGCGCCTTGAGAGGTGCGAGGGCCTGAATATGCATGAGGGGCCTTCGTCAACACGGGCACCTCAAAGGCAGGGATGTGGCAGGAGGGATGTGGCCTCGATACACGCTATTCGGAGGGTCGGGAAGACTGCAGCAGCTCCCTCCGTATGGGATACTTGCGTCTGGGAGGCGCTGTTGTTACAGGCAAATCGAACTTATCGAAGGAATGCGAGGGTACCTACGTGTTGGCGTGACGACCTGTTCACTCAACAGTTCAATGAATTTCTTCTCACTGATAATCGTCCGCATATTTTGTTGTGTCCATATGAAAACGACTCACAGGAGTTAATTTTTTTTATTTTGTTTAAAATTAGTGCCACAATGAGGTTCGCTCACACTAGAGCAGAGGTTCCCTGACGGGGGTGCTCGCATCCTTTTAGGTGCGAGATAAACTTTTGGGGGTGCTTAACTTTGATAAAATAATGTTGGATGCATAAATTTGTATAGAAATTTGATGTAAACTTCATCTTCATCTTTCATCAGATGAAGTATTATTTTTTCATGGGGTGCCAGAATACATTAAAGGTTTTCTGGCTGTGCCAGGTTGAGATAATGTTGGGAATCGCTACTGGAAGGGAGATGGAGCACTGAGCTGGAGTGAGGAAAAAGTTTCTGAAGGAAATTTGAGATAAGGTAGACAAATGACGCCTGCGCATGCACAGAGATAATGCAGAAGAGAAGAAATTGACGCTGAAACGCCAGTAAGCAAGCCATAATTATTGTGAAAATGGCAGCCGTTACAAGAAATACATTGAAAGAGATCCAGCATTGAGCAAGACTGGGGATAACGCTTCTTAAGGAAATTTAGGATGAGATAGATAAATGAAACTTGTGCATGCAACGACATTATGCAAAAAGAAGGATACTGGGGTTTGAACGAAAGTAATCGAACCTTCATTGTGCAGTTGGCAGCCGTTACCAGCAATATGTAGGGCAGGGGGTCTCAACCACGAGTAACCAGCACTCCCTGCGGGTGCGAGATGATCTTCCAGTGGGTGCAAAATCTTCAATAAAAAAGGTTGGAGATTTAAATTTGGTCACAGACTTTGCGGAAATTTCATCCTCTACTATCAGGTGGTTTATTATTTTTGTACTGGGTGTGAGAACATCTTAAGAGTTTGCCAGGGATGCCAGGCTTGGAAAAGGTAGGAACCGCTGCGCCGCGGTAGCTGCATGCCTCCGTTCGCAGCTCTAACACCTTGTATCGCTCGTTCGATGCCCAACCAGGCACGCGAGCTCTTTGCAGATCTTGATGTGCTGACACGGCAGTTGTGTGTGCATGCACGGCGCCGTGGCGGAACTGCCTTCCTCAGAGATGAGGCGGGTGGGGGGGGGTCTCGGGTGATTTGTCCCTTTCATCAAATTGACGCCATAGTTCTTGGTGACCCGAGGTCGACTCAACTACACTTACTCATCTGGGGCCAGTGGGCCTATACCCGCAGCACAAACCAGTGCATGCGTGTTTCCCAGGTGAGGGTGTGGTCTAAGTTGACTTTACCTCTACCCGAGTAACGTTATTTTGATCGCTACGGGGAAATCTGGAACTCTTCCTTCGGCAAGGCTTGAGAAATAATTTGACGTTACTTTTCCGACGGATCTTTTGATTTTGATTTACAGTGACAGACCGTGTAACTGCGAGTACGTAAGAGAGTTGAAGTACGGCAGTGGGACTCCAAACTTGCCGAAGATTATTAAAGTTGTAATTGGTACCAAGTATTTGTATGCCTGCCGCCGAAGAGTATTGTGAAAATGATTGGGATTATAAAATTTTCAAAAGGTCGAGAAAGTGCAATCGGTATGAAGTACAGAACATAGCGGTCGATAACATATACCGACTATGAGATTGTTTTGTACATATACATATATTAATTTGTTTCTACTAAGTATTTCTCATATGTTTGGTAAGAGCACCTCATTCCAGCTCTGTAAAGCTCAAGATTAAGTCTCAAGTTTGATACTAAATGTAACATCGAGTTCAAATCTCCATTAAAATTTGTGCTTTATGTTATTGCCGTACTCATTACAGTTTATATTGCAGTTGTAGTGCGCCTGTATTTACATTCACGATTGTAATAATTGTAATCGCAACTTCATTTCGCCCATAATTTCCAAGTAGCAATTGTCTTCTTCATAAAAACACACTACATTAGGAGAGGCAGTTGCTTCTACACTTGTTATTTGTTCTCAGGAATCCTCTTATTGCGCTAAAATTATTGGACAGTAGAGGCCTATTTGATTTTATGAAGCGTATGGAGGTTTGGAATAAAATACGTAGCGTATTTGCTCTGCTAGAGTTTACTTCGCAGGCTTCCTAGCAGCTGTCATATATACGACCCTGACTTGAGGCGGTCATGAAGCATAACGACCGGCCATCAAGTCGAAATTGCTCTCTCCCGATTGGCTATTGATAAAAGAAAGAAAATAGCTGCTTTCCAATCGTTCACAATTTTGGAGGCGGCCGGCAGCGTGAAGATTGCTGGCGCAACAGTTCGAGTCCTCCTAACCGGTTGATTGCGCAGGCACAATAGAAGCGTTCTGGCACTTGATCAGTTTTCTTTAGCTGAATTTTTGTTTTATTTAGCTAAGAACTAGCTGCTAGTTGAAGACTCTCTGCTGCGAAGAGAGAAGTGTTTGTGGTGGGATGTTATGTTCCTGAATTAATGAACAGTGGTATTATTACGACAGACTGTGCCTCGATTCTTGGGCGACTCGTAACTAAGAAAAATTTGCGTTGCTGCATAGTTTTATGCTAGGATACTTGGAACTCGTTTACGAACCTCTGTCACCTACCAAGCTCATGGCATATACGTTATACAAGTACAGTGAGAATAATAAACGAAAAAATTTAATTATCTTTACTATTATGGAATGACCAGCTACCCCTGCCTCCGTCCGTGCAAAGTTTTGAAGAACTCACAGAAAATATCCTTTGACGAACCTGAGACATGAAATGTATAAGCAAGACATAATTATATATTGAGCGGATGACGAGGTGCTTTTCAGTGATTGTTTACTTGCGCTAAAGTTTCATGAGTTTGTTGTAGCAGGCGTTTATTATTGTTATTATTGTTAAGTGGATGATATGGCATAGCACTGCCTGCTTACTCTGGTGGAAACCATTATGAAACGATTCACTTAGCTGAAACTTGATATCTTCTGTTATCAAAGTGCTAAATCAGCCCTTGAAATGCTTACAAAAAATGTTGCTGTATAGAAATGAGGAACTGCCATAAGCGCTTCTTGACTTCAGCTACTAAATACGTACGGGTTCCTATTGGCTTAAGGCTGTTAAAGTGAAGGCGAAGACTTTCAAAAGACAGTCATTCTTTTCTATGCTTGATAGTTAATGGTTATAGGGAATCGGGATCATTAGATATGTTTTCGAGACATCATTCCTTCGTAGCAGTTTGCTTCTTCTCGTTTCAATCTAATGATACTTTTTTGTGTTCTACAGCATATCTTTTTTTCAGAGTTGCTGTTCCCATGCTCGTTTATTCGGTGTGGGAACACCCTCGTGCATGTGTTCCAGATTGGTGTCGACACATGATACAGGTTTGATATATCAGTGAAGAATATTGATTGTTTTGTGGAATTTCTAGAGGTACCAGCTAGTACCAATAATTATGTCTGGTGTTGTCTTCCGCTCTACGGAGCAGCTGTTGCACCTGTCCACTAGATCTTAGAATGTCAATACCGCGAGAACGGCGCAAAGCCAGAACTTCTTGTTTCACTGCACCTCTGCATGTACTTGTATATCTTTTCTGCTGAATTAACTGCAATCATGAACAAATCAACATCAGCGTCCACTGCACGTAATTGGTGAATCTATATTGATTCCTATGCTAAATGTCAGGTATTTTTTATGTTGTGAATGGACGCCAGAGGCTAAGGGATAAATGACATTTGTCTGCAAAGTACATCGATGCTCGTCGCTAAAAGGTCAGCGTGACATAATAGATGCGGCCGTAATGGTTAGCCCCGACCTTATGGTGAAATGGAACTGATGGGATATTGCTGTCCCTCCCGCAGCTCCTGTTGCTGCCACGCGGTTTTAATAAGGGGAAGTTTACAGTGAGTCACCAGATAGTTTCAACGCTTTGAAATTGTAAGCGGCTGTTCAGTTATTACCAGGTTTACAGATTGGGTATCCGATATTTTGGGAGACTGGGAGTCTGAATCTGTGAAAATAGGTCTACTTTGCTAAGAAAAAGTCGCAGTCGGATGAGTTGGACATTTTTGGAGTCCAAGAAGTTAGAGCCGAGAACTAGCTACACCCAAGTTTCGAAGTCACACTTGGTCCACCAGCTTGAACTTATTATATGAAGGCCTTTGATGGAAAGTCCGAACTATGAAGCCCACATACACTGGTTTGTGTTTGTCCCCACTAGCGACCAGACGAGTGTACGGCTGCAGTCTAGCACAGATTGTAAGAGCTATGGCATCGTAGACTGAAGGCTCGATCCTGACAACTGCACCCTGCCCATGACTATTACGTCCAGTTCACACTGAGCGCTGAACAGTGCGTGGCTAAGAGCAAATTGGGCCTCCCTATGGGATTTCTCCATCATTTTAGCATTTTCTCGGGAATTTTTAGACAACGCTTAGAAATAATTTCTATTTTTTTCTGTTTTAAGTATGTATAATGTCATCTGCAACCAGTACGTAAGCCAAACTTTTGATGAATATTTAAGAAGGCCACCGATAAAACCAAACCAATCACGGTCATTGTGCGTACTATGGTCCGATTGATACCAGCTTGTTACGCGCACGTTTCAATTGCAGGAATACTGACTGTTCTAAAATGAAAAGTAGCTATTGCTGATGCAAAAACATTGCGATTTAAGCGGAGCTAATATGTTGTCCCGTAACAAATGCAGTAGTACGAAATTAACGTAAGTCCAGTTTATTACACAAGTAGAGAAGGTGACAAGTAGCATAATGTTTACAATATTTGGGAACAAACGCGAATATAAAAGGCAAGAAAAAATATCGTAAGTTGTAAATAAATTACAAATATAGAACGTGAATATAGAAACAAGAAATATCGCAAGTTCTCTATAAATCACAAGTACAAAACGTCATGCAGAAGATACTGTTAAATATGTTCAGTGTCATAAGGTAGAAATCACAGGTACAGAACACGAGTAAAGAAAACAAAAAACGTTGCAATTTCTGTATAAATTATCATACACTTTACGAAGAATACGCTGCAGTATACGATAGGTAGAAATCACAGGTACAGAACACGAGTAAAGAAAACAAAAAACGTTGCAATTTCTGTATAAATTATCATACACTTTATAAAGAATACGCTGCAGTATACGATAGGTAGAAATCACAGGTACAGAACACGAGTAAAGAAAACAAAAAATGTTGCAATTTCTGTATAAATTATCATACACTTTACAAAGAATACGCTGCAGTATACGATCGGTAGAAATCGCAGGTACGTACCAAACATGCGTGTAGAAGACGAGCTCCCTCCCATACAGAAGCACGGCAGGTCTATCACAGCTATAGGGACGAGCAGAGGCCGTCATTAGAAGCTTTACATCGTCTTTTTAAGGAGCCTCTACGGTCATATTGTGGCTTTAGTAACTCATTGATTGGCCAGTATCACTGTCGTTAGGGGTAATGCGCTTCAAGTAAATGCCAATAACTGCTAATGACATTGAACAGACCCTGCCCATAGAATCTCTCGCAGCTTTTCTATCGATCTACAAGTAGATAGATGCGCGTCAACATTGGTATTTGCTTTATTATTATTCTAGTTTTGTTCTCGATGGAGTGTTATAAAACTAAAAATGGTTGAACGTTTCTTCCTTTGAAGCTTAGTGAGTTGCTTCAGCTCCAATAGTATTTTGTAACAGGTTATTTTTGTTAGACACGCAATTTTTTTTTTATTTATTTTTTTTTTTAGTAGGCGAAACGATGTGTTCCTTGGCAGTGTTTGTTGGCGTTGCGTGAATGCAGCTATCAGCTCTCCCCATATTTATTAATTATAAGTAGTACAAGTTAGGTTGGCAAGCTACATTAGTATTTTTATTTGGAAAATTGAACTGAAAACGTTAAGATCATTATGCATTTAATACAATCAGTACTATATAATAATTCACATCGTCTTTTTATTTATTTATTTATTTATAACTACATTTATATCTTTCCTGTCACACTCTATGGGAAAAAGATAGGAGAAAATTCAGATTTCAAAAGGCGAAAAAAAAATTGGGTACCATGCAATCTTTTTCTTCAGTATTAGATAGGGGAGGAATAGAACTCAGTCTGCTTGCTCTTCTGGCAAAAAGAAAAGTTGAGTACCTTGGAATCTTTTTCTTCAGTATTAGGTATAGGAAAAATGAGGAAGCCCAAAAGACGGTGGGGGTTTTGGTGAAGTGTTTATTTTTTGCCGTCATTTATAATGACGGCATAGGCCACTAGTAGTAAATAAAATGAGGGCGAGCCCCGCTTTATGTGTGTCGTATAATTTCTACCAGGTTGATTCAGTGGCTATTGTGTGTTTGTTTTCGTAAACTGCTACAACCTCCATGTAAATGAAAAGAAACTATGACTAAACTGAAATTCAATTTTTTTTGCTTGTAGAAGCGCGATCAAAGTTGATCCGATTACACGAATTTCACAATAGGTTTATATTTACTGTTATTACTGCTGTTGTTGTTATTATTACAACATATTATTCTTAATACCCTCAGCATTGTTAAGTTTCCCTTCTGAATTTCTATTATTCCATTCCATACGACGTTTCACATCTCCCTACCGTAACTGTGCTTCCTCTGCCTTGTGATTTCGCATTTCGCCACTGCATACATCATTCTATTGTCCACGCGTATCATCTCATTTGCCTGATTTACCCACTGCAATAGCGAGTCCTTTGCTAACTGGCGAAAAGCATGGCTCTGCAATCCAATTTTCGTCATTCCGTCAAATTGCGACCTGAACTTAGTCGCTTGCTGGCCACGCAAACTTGTCACGAGAGCAGCTGGCTCCTGACATGCCACGCTTCTCAGCTGGTGACTTCCTATTTTATTCATGTACTGGATACCGCACTCGCTTCAAAATATTGTACGTTTCTTGCTTCTTGTCTGGATGCTTTCTACCTGCTCGGTTCCCGTTTTATGTGACGTATACTGCGCTCTCCTCGAAACATTGTGCACTTTTTGCCCCTCCTAAAAATAGTTCCCGCTGCCCTGTAGTTATTTTACTTGGTAGATTTTCCATCTGTGCTGCATGTATTTCATAGTACGACGTTTCACATTGACGTTGATTTATTATATTTTAGTTTAAAATTTTTATTCGTATCCATTTCGGAGAAAGCAAGTACTGCAGACACCAATGGCCATTCATTGGTTCATTTCCGTCACTGACCTGGAATCTAAATAAGATGCCGGAGAGATGGTCCAAAATTGTGTACAATAATCATTCTGTACAGTATACATTGAGCGTTGCCTCTTCAGTATACACAATTATCTCAGCTGCTGGTGATCTATATTACAATTTTGCTTGTGCCTCTGTTAGTACGACCGTGACGCTCTCATTAGAATTAGATAGGGGGAAAATTAAGGCATCTATGAAGTATCCCTTGTACAACCTGGGGTAGGATCAGCAGGAGATGGAGTCAAGTTCAAGTTTAAGCCTCTACTGCTCGTAAGTCTTAGGTAGAAGACTCACTGCCTGATTTGAACGTTTTTCAGCCTTCGTATACCTGATGATATGGGTCCGAGAGCATTATAATTAATGAACAATTCTTTTGTTCTTTTGAATTACCATAGGTTCCTTCAGTATTAGGTAGGGGAACATTAAGATGATACTAGTCTGAGAAATCATTGAAGAACATTGATTTGTTCTGCGGAATTTCCACAGGTTCTAGCTTGTTCTAATAAAGGCTGTTTCTGGTGCTAAAGGAAAGTTCTTTGCCCCAAGGTAGAAGTACTATTTTTACAACAGAAATACAGTAGCTATTCTGAAGCTTTTACGAAAAAAATTGTAACGATGATTTGGTGATTCGCCCTTGTTGTGGCCCAGTCAATGAATAGGAGTTTATCGTTATAGGTCATGATCCCTGCTGGGAGCATGAACTTCAATGCAGACATGACGATGACTGATGATTGTCAGTCGATCTCGGACGCTTTTACCCAAGCATCTACCTCTAAACACTGATGTCATCATACTGCAGGGGCACTTCTCTTGAGATAGTCATTGTCCTCTTTTTTGAGAAGCTTACATTTGAGGCCCGTAATGCCGAGGCCCCACTACGCTTTCGTACTGGCAAATTAATGCGAGGATGTAAAACTCGCCCGTCATTTATTGACATGGCACGCAAGTTGCATCCTCCAGCAACTAGTTGGGCATGTGTCGCCCCAGCGTAATGGGCACCTAGTGTCGCGGGCTTCGATTAGAACAGGTTCTTGTTACTCTGAATTATGTTGTATCTGTTGCAATATTGTTGCAATATTTGACTACTGTCGGTCATCTTGGTGTGGTCCTACGAAACACCCAAAAGAACCCAAACGAGACGAAAGATCAGTGAGTTTACTTCTAAAAATCATTCACTTAGTAACAGAACAGGTCAGTGATACTCGTATATTATTAATATTCACAAAGATATTTGTTTCTCCGTATATATATTTTTCTATTTGATTAAACAAGGGAAGTGAAGTTTTGTATTGTAGCCCCATAGACTTTTGGCTTGATTGTTAAGCTACCGTAGATAGGGTTAGAATGGCTCATGTAAAAGCAATTTAGGTGAGGATAAGTTAAATCAAAGTGGTTTGGTTCTGTTTATTAGGTTCCTTTGGCTGGACCAAATTATCGGATAAGCTAATCGACTGGTTGTCCATGCAGGTTCTTTAGAAAACTTGTCTCATAGGCGAGGCGTTGCTTTCATTCATAGGTTTTATATGGTAACATGTCTAGTACCCGTCCACCGTGCTAGTAGCCGTCCACTTGGCACAAAAGTTCCTGTGTGAAAACTAGCAGTGCTAGAAAGTCGTACATAGGCTCAAACTGTAGGCTACAATTTAGTTCACAGTTTAAGCCTATGTACGATTTCCTGGCACTGCTAGTTTTCACGCAGGAAGCTTTAGTGCCTAGTGGACGGCTACTAGCACAGTGGACGGGTACTAGACATGTTACCTTAAGGTATTCATCGTGAGGGACGTAGGTTACATTTCTCTATTCCCTCCCCCGCAAAAAAAAATCATTAGGAGAAACAAACACACGAGCTTCTAGGTATATATTGGAGCTTCTTGGGAGTGAAACTTGCCAGATGCGTTATACCGTGTTTTTTACATTGGTGTGCGTTGGCACGGAATTAATTGCCGGATTCCGTGTTCACCCGTGTAGATCTGCTAGCATTGTAGTCAGTCGCAAATACTTTTTTACGTAGGTAAATCTTTTTCGGGCGTATTGGTAGGTTCACAGGTAGTTACTAACTGATTCCCAGTCAACGCCTGAAACTGGAATCAACAAGTTAAAGAGAGCGCACCTGTCCGTACATCCGCACCAGTCATGCCACATAGGCTTAATTCCGCCGTCCATTTCAACGCACCTTAGATGACTCTGCGCACATGCGCCGAAGACGTTCAAGTCCCTCATATTAAAAGATTCCGCTCGCTGTTAGCGCTAATTCTCCAGACAACGGACGCAACTATAGAACGCAAAGCAAGCGCAGGTTTAAATATACCATCACAGACACGTTCGCAGTATAATGGTCATTTAACTCCACCGAGTTGCACTGACCTGGTACAAGGCCTTTCTCGGGCAACGACCGTTAAGGAGTTACTAGAACCTGCCACATATACGCTTGTAATCTTTTTTAGGAGTAATATAATATTGCCGGTTAAACTTCGGCATTGAGTTTCGCATCTGGCGTGTCGTAAGAGCTTTCCTAGATAGCAGGCCTCAAAAAAATTAAGATGTCTTGAGGGTAGGACATCAATGGCGATTAGAAGTCCGCATTTGTCGTTAGGTAACTGTAAGTTACAAGAGGACACGTTCTGCTACTTTGCTAAGAATCGTTGTGCAGGAAAGATCATTGTCGTACACTATTTGCTTCACAATTTCCTTACTACTAAACTATTCCCTGATCTGTCCACTGCTGCGAAACCTTGTCAAAGTATCACTTAGCTACTTGTCTCCATCCCTTCGTATGTAAACTTTTCTCTTTGCTCAACCACAACCATTCTTCCTCTCGGAGTATTTGCATCTGAGAACCAAATCTTTAGTTCACCTCAACACTCTTTATGAACACCGACTTGTAAGCCATGACTGTCGAGACTTCGGGCTACAGCAATGGCCTAGTGAGTAAGAGCGCACGCCAGCCGCCGCGAGACCTTCAGGATAAAGCGTCTAACTTCTACACAAATCGCACGAGATGCCGTGCATTGGCCGTTTTCTATTCACTGCATTTCTCTGGTAGCAAAAGTTATGGCTGGCCAAACTGTATTCCGAAATAGAAAGTTATCGCTGGGCCGACTAGCGTATCTGCCACTTGATCTCTAGCTGGAGGCAATGCCAATTACACGCAACCAGATTCCCCGGGGCTACAAAGATCGAATGGAGATTCGAGCTCAACTCCATTCAAGAATAGCAGCAAAGTTTTGAAGGTTCGAGTATGGGAGAGGGTTACCTTACGATATGGATTTCATGCAAACTCTCCAAAGCAAATCCCTTTGTGCGTTCGATCTGGGCCAAAGAACTGAGGGAGTTTCTCTCCAAGAGTCCATAACATTGGCGATATTGAACACATAAAACAATATGAAGAAAAAGGCACCTCTCCGGCTGGCTTTAGAGTTTTCCTATACGGCGTCGTAGAAGAGAACACAAAATCGGAGGATACATGTAACGACGGCTGTTCAATGCGCCTTTGCTTTATTGAAGCACTTCGAGAATTTTTCCATAAGTTATGAGGCTGCTGCATTTTATTCTTTGTTTTTCATATCAGGAAAGAAATCTTGGCTTTGAGGTACATCGGAATGCGCCGGCAGCGAAGTTTCTTTTTGTTTGAAGCTGCTTTCAGATTCGAAATCTTGGCTGCTATATTCATATCAGAATGGTTCACTGGCGAGATTTTCTTGCTTCGGAAAATGTATCTGTTGCCATATTGCTCTCCGCTGTGTTCGGGATGCACTTTGCTACTTAATAAATTTTTATTTTTTAACCTTAGCTTTATGATCGTGCGACAAATGAAATATGAACTGTTCGGTGTATTCATGTTTAGTATATTACATCAACTGTGAAGGAAAATATTGCATTAAGTGATAAAAAGTACCAAGACACAGAATAAGTAAAAGTAAGTATTCGCACTTCATTTTGGGTTTCGCTTGTTTCTGGAAATCTCTTTAACAAAAGAACTCAGTATGTGAAATCTATATAATTGAGTATGTACTACTACAGTGTGTATGTACATATGTATAGTTTTACTGCTTCGACCCGCGTTGATTCAGAGTGGGAGGGGAGCATCCTATGAATGAGCTCCATGTTTCTGTCAACATACATTTCTGTGCTATTCACCGTTTGCATTAGAATATAGTGATACTTAAACTAAGCTTTTTATATTTATTATGTCATTTATCACTAGAACTCCACTTTAATAGCAGTGCGTTTTGTTGCATCATTTCATTGTTTAGATGCTTAAAAGTGCGCCTCGAGCAAGAGATATCTCTAGATCAATGAATTTATGTATTTTACCACTAACTATATTTATCTTAAGAGTATAACCCAGTTGTTGTAGCAGACTTGCTGCAGCGCTTATCTATCAAGAATGTTAATTTCAGAAAGATTGCATTCATAAGGCACGAGTTATTTAAGTGAAGCAAATGGCCCTCGGGGAGCGGAGAAGCGTCCCCAAGAGGGCTCCATAGGTTTCCTTAAGCCTTAGATTGGCCTTCGAGACGTTTTTCCTGCGTGCCCAATTTTCTTCCTTCCAGTTTTATACTCATACTGAAGATGCATTACACTGCTCTTCCTCTTCTTTCCCGACTTGTTCCCATGCATTAAGTCCATGTTATTATTATTATTATTAAAACTTCACGCTTGGGCTCCCACGGACAGGTAATACAACCCAAATGAAGCATTTGCAACACCGGGAAGCCCAAAACGCTGCTAAAGGAAATCCAGCAAAAAA
>LQNS02000303.1:11451850-11474646 GCA_001587735.2 Parhyale hawaiensis
CAAGCTTGGGAGCAAGAACGTCAGCCAACTGCTTATAAAACAGAGGAAACATGCCCACTGGATCCACACCTCCATACGGATCTAAGCCCTCAAGCAGCACCTTGACTGTAGCAGTTTCTATCGATATACACTATATAATAAAACACAGTTGTTGGTCGCTTGTTTACTCCCTTGCCTGCTCCCTTGCTTGCTCCCATGCTTGCTTGCTCTAATGTAGATCCGTTTCTTCGTCACGCTCTACTGGACTAAGATAGGAATAAATTCAAGGGCGTATTGATCCGATTAATAGCAATAACGTAGTTGGAAATTTGAGGACCCTGGCTGTGGATCTCTGGCCTCTGGATCCGGGGCTCAGGATCACCGGCTCCCGATCTCCGGCCTCTGGATCCCGAGCTCTATTTCCTGAGTTCTGGATCCCCGGCCGTCAGAAAAGCTGTATCGCTCCTCGATCTTGGAGTTTTCGTTCCTTTCCTGCATAATCCATTACGCTTATGCTTTCATTAGCTGAATCATATCGTAGCAGTTCAATCTTGACGCTGAGCAGACGCTTTTGTATATTGCATTTACATCGCAGCCAAATTTCGACTCTTGAGATTCAACAATCAGTTGGTAGCCACAATACGGTGAGCCCTGGGCATTTCCAGTGAATTATTTTGACTGAACTATATTTTCTCAGTGCAGCTTAACGCTTGCCCAATTCCAAGCTGATATTCAAGCCTTATCTTGCGGGGGGGATATTTTACTATCGCAAAACTCATGGTTGCACAGCTTGCGTTTCACACTAATGGAAGATCAGGCCAGCAAAGATGAGACCTATAATATAACAAATCCTATTCTAGAAACCGGAACTATCATAATCACAAAATTTTTGCCGTCATTTATGAAGGTTCGGCCCTCTATAGTGTACTATATATACGTCTCTCTTATTTCTCCCAGCGTTAGATCGCCTGTATGTTATCCACTCACTATACTAATAAGTGGAGAGAAAGTGAAGGGTTCACTTCAGCAAACTGTATTTTAGACGGTACTTAAGCGAATCACCCTACCTCTCACACTGTTATTCCGAGTAATAATTCAGATTCGCCTAATTTATCATGTAATTAGTAGTAATATAGGAAAAAATACTTGCATTGTGCTGTAATTTTTCCTCTTGAAGGAAACCTGGCCTGGCGGTAGGATGGGGTTGGGCTTGCCAGGTTCTCAAAGTTACTCGTATTTAGCACGGACTCTGTGGAGTGCTGTAAGTGTTGGACTGCTAATATTTGAACTTGTTTAGTATCCAAGACCGGGTTTTTATGCGGGTCATATTTCATTGGTGTATCCGTCGAGTTTGAGATGGTATTAATTCATATGGGTTGTAAAATAGCCCCGTAGAGTACCAGTAGAAAATGAATTATAGAAGCTCTACAAGAAAAATACCGAAGTGTTTCGAGCTGCGAATCGCCGAGAACCAAGATATCTGTGTATTGAACTAGTAAATTAATTAATTGAGGAGGATAAACTTATTTCATCTGATACAAGGCCTTTTAATTTGCGGGTTTTCAAATTTATGACGCTTATTACATAAATTCGGTCGTATTACTTTGCACAATATAATTTAAAAGAAGACTACTATTTTGTTGCCAAGTCCTGAACGTTTTGGTTTTTGTGCTCATCACTAGCGGCGGTAAATATCTAAGAAATAGGGAAACAGAACTTTTAAGTTCCAATCTTTCCATTGTTGAAAAGCTGAAACGTTCAGACAGGTAGACTACACCTTCAACCTTTCACTGAACACATCTATGGACATTACAGTTAGTGCTGCGAATAGTCCTTACGACAACTAACGTTTGGTTGGGGCACCAAAGAGCTAATGTGGTCACGGCGTTTGTTACAGGTTTCATGCTTAATTATTTATTGTGGGAAGGGTTACTAGCGCCACAGAGTTTCACATGTAATTGGTGTGTCTATGAATTATATTGAACTGTAACATATTTTTTTCTTAGTTTGATGTAAGAGTGTCTTTTACTGGGTTTTCTTGTCATTTGGTTTTCCATTATATTGGGATGCATAACGCGTTTATCTTGCTCAGTTGGAACTGCATAGGGAATAAATTTAGACTGCGTTTTTACCTTCGCTTGAAATTTACGTTGCTCTTTGTTTAGCTAAAACTTGGCCTTATCAGATAGTGTGAGCTGCAGCACGCGGTGCAATCCCCTTTCTTTTTATCTAAGGCAGAGAGCGGACGGAGTTGAGCATTGCTGCGTAACTCAAGGAAGCAATTGTTAAGCTTGGGAGAGTGAGACTCGACCTAGCGCTGGAATTGCTTGTGTCAGGCCGGAGTAAGAAGAGGACGCCGGCTAAATTGCCTGTAAAAGTTTCGAATGAGAAGGTGCTGCTGCAATTTCACAGTCGCTGCCTACAACTTACACTGACGGATGACGGGCGAATGGCTTTCTTCTCCACCACAGCGTAACTTGAGAAACTGTGGTCCACCGGGCATGACTCCGGATGAGATCTTTAACTGGGAGATGCGCTCTTGATAAGTTGTTGTTGGGCACAGCTAATGGAGAGACGATCGACATTGATGCTGTCTTGTCGTAGCTTGTGGTACTCACTAACCAAGAGCTGATCTGTTTGTTGTAAAGAAGTCACACATATCGCTTGTAACTGCCTCTATTTCGATATGACTAATGTTCCTGATTTGGAACGTCTGATCACCTGCACTTAGACTTCTCGTTGGTAATAAACCACATTGTACCATCTGCCTGCTGATATTAGGCGTGAAGTATGCATATAAGGAGGGCATGGTGAACTGGGATGGTATAGTCGCGGAGGTACAGAGGTTTCCCTAGCGCGTATTGTGTGCTGTTGTGACCTTATCTCTGAGCTCACAAATTTGACTGTTTCAATTTTGAATAGGTTTGTTCCTACAAGAACCAATTTTGTGCGGTCACGAGACAAAACTTAGTTTGATGATTAGTTCAGATTAGCTTTTAAGGCTAAACAGACTACTTTCCAAACATGGGGGAGTTTACGGGACCATTTTCTTTGGGAAACGTACGTGAGACGCAAAGCTCGTTGTGATGCAGCACAGCATCGCCAGAAGCAGCCTAATAGGGAGTCTCTGCTGAGAGTCGATAATCCACTCCACATCGTTGTGGGAGTTGGTTGAAGGGTTCAATCTCCGTTGCATAGCCTTAGTTACCGCCCATTGTTGATCCCGGTGGTGGCATCGTGGTTGAACCCTTGGCCAAGGCGGAGCTGTTTTTGGCTCACTTTGAGTAAGTATAGCAGGGGGTGTTGTCACTGCCTCATGGATGTCACATCGAATCTTGTTTAACCTTTTTGGTATTGAGATCTAGCACTATTCGGGAGCTTCTTGTAGACCTGGATCCATATGGTGGCCTGGATCCTGCTGGTATGCTTCCTGTATTTTATAAGAAATTTGCTGGCATGCTCGTCCTTTAGCTCGGAGTGATTTTTCCGACGCTTAATTCGATTTGGATGATATCCTCCTTCTTGGTTACTGAAAATATCACTCCTATGCCCAAATTCCAGTGTCGCTAAATGTCATCAGTTATCGCCCATTACTTTAATGCCCGTTTTGTCGAAAGTGTTTGAGAAATTAGTGGCTTGTAAGTAAGGTCGTTGCGCTGAGGTTTCTGAACTGCTGCCTGAAGGTCAACTTTCGAACAGAAAGGCCTTGGATTGTTGTGACACTTTGTTGTCTGTGTGTAAACCATTTACAGTCGGCTCTGGACCGTCGTTCTGAATCTCGCCTTGTTCAATTGGACTTTAGTGCGGTGTTCGATTAGGAGGTCGGTCTGTTATACAAGTTGGAGTCGTTTGGTGTGCTGGTAGGATTTTGGCAATCATTCGTAATCTGAGTGAATGCAGAGCTAGCAGCCGTAGATGGTTGTTTCGTCAGTAGCGGTGGTTTCGCATGTTCCTCTGGGTAGTGTACTTGGCCCGCTGCTGTTTATTCAGCACACAAGCGATATGCTTTTTTTCACTGGAGAACACGATTCCATTGTGATAGCTGTGATAGCAACTCCAGTATGCGTAATGTTGTCGCTCAGTCTCCTAATAGGGATTTTAGCAGTAGTAGTGGAAACCTTTACTAGCGCTTCAGTTGCACACTGCCTATATCGCGCCGATAAATAGGGACTTGTCGTGCATTAATTAGTTCATGGTGCTATGCCCCGAGTATGAGGTGAATGCGGGCAAGACTAAGTCTATGATTGCCAGTAGGTTTCGGGCACCTTTACCCTAGCATCTGTCAATGAAAATAGATAACACTGTGCTTCAAAGGCTAACTCTCTGGAATTTCTTGGTGTTCTCTTTGATGAGAAGCTTACAGTACGTTGGAAGCGTATATTAGACGTCTCGTGTCACATGCTTCAAGTAAGATTAGTCTTCTGTGCAAGGTGAATGCTGTGTCCTGTAACATGAACGCAGTTTGTCGATGCATTTCTGCTGCCTTTGTTGAAATATTGCTCACCGGTCGGTCTGAGCTCCTGTTGCAGCAAGTCTTTTGCGTCTGCTGGACCGACTTGTTAACTAATCCCGTTGGCTGTGTCCCAAGAGTGATCTGGTGAATCTATCCCATTGGCGGAGAGTGGCTTCTTTGTATTTATATGTTTTATAAGGTGCACTACAACGCGAAACATTGGTTTTATTCTTCTAATTCCTGCTTGCAAGGTCTTTGGGAGAAACACACGAGCTACGGCTAATGCACTCCCATTTACATTGGAGACTCTTGGATGGCGAAATTACTGCAGTTCAGGCGTTGTTACTACCCTGGTCTGTTTTGATGTAAAATTCGCTACCGGGATTTATGTTTGGGCATGTGGATCTATAGGTGTTAACGTCAGCTGTTAATGGTTGTTAGATAGGTTTTCCCTAGCTGCGTCATGGACTTCCTGGTGTTGCATAAAGCTTCATTAGGGTTTCATTACCTGTCCCTGGAGGCCCCTTACGTGTAGTTTCAATAATAACTACGAAGACTGTGCGTCATCCGTTTGGTCACCAGCTTCTTCACTTCTCGAGAGAATTTTCATCATATATGTGATATAGTCCAGTAGTATATTCCGTATCACCTTTGCATTTAATGTACACAATTATGCAGCCGAGCGCAGGTTCATCTTACGTATACATATATCTCGGATACAGTTGAATCAAATCTTCAACGCTAGAAGTTCTCCCTATCAAACAACATAGATTGTGACAAACAAGAGAGTAAATAAACAAGCAGAGCTGGGACTACCGAATGCAATTCGATATTTCGGTAGTACTGACAGCATTTTCATCTACCGAAATACCGAATCTTTTCTGAATCTTCTACCGATACCAAATGGATATACCTAATGATTTATTTTCGGTACTTTTGTTTGTATTGCCCGGTCCAACAAAAGAAACTTTTTAGCCCTATAAGACCCACCGTCTGTCCTGGAAGACTTTAGTAAAATCCCATTGATTTTTGTTCAGTTCAAATTTTTCGTGCTGTATTGCACTCCTTTGAAAAGAAGAATGCTGCGCTGTGAGAATTGGGCGTGGTGTGTCATAATTTTTCGCTCACTCAAGTGTCACGTCCTTCCGAACTTAGTGCAGCGTGAACTACCAGTGAGTGATCATACGCTCCGCATATTTCTGTTAATTTCTTTGCTAATCGGGAATATAGAGTGCATCGATTATTCATGCACGTGTAAAAACGTTTCAGCATTCTTTTGAAGAAAACTTGTAAAAGACTTTGTTTTATAAAGTGATACAAGTAAATTTTCTAGTGTCCTTCGTGTAATACAGTGGGCTGTTTCGCAAAAACTTTCATGCAAACAATGGATCCACCAAGATTCTATACTACCTCGCTCACATGCCTCATTGTTGGAGTTGTTGCTAAAGAAACAGCTAAGTGCTGATGATAATGATTTTGAAGATGCTTCTATTACAATTGAACTGAGTGAGTCTATTATGAAGTTCATTTATATTGATTTATTAATTCATTATGTAACATAAATATGCATGAGCAATGCATTAGCCCATTTTCTGAGGATTCTAGAACATACATTCTTACAGATTTATTCTGTTGAAACTAATGTTACTTCTACTTGTAGAATAATTTTACTTTAAAGCTTCAATATTGTGTTTAAGATTGTTTGCACGTTTCATATATTATAAAGTTTATTTATGAATTATCATTACAAATAAATAACTATAAGCGATGCATCAGTGCGTTTCTGATGAGTTCTGGAATATTATTGCAGATTGCATCACCCTAATACATATATATATATTGAGTTTTTGAAATCTACTTGACCAGTGGGCTTGTTTCCTTTGTTTTATAAGCAGCTTGCTGGCGTTCTTGCCCCTAAGCTATCAGTGATATTTCGGCGCCTGATACGGTTAGGAAATTTTCCCCGATGTTGGCATACTGGGAATATTACTCCTATTCCCGAGGGTCCAGTGTCGCCCCATGTCGCAAAAAAAAAACTTCCAGCCCATTACGCTGACGCTCATTTTATTGAAAGTGTTCGAGAAATTGGTTGCTTGTACGCTTGGTCGTTTTACTGAGGTTATGGGTTTGCTGCCTGCTGGTCAGTTTGCGTATAGAACTAGTTTGGGTTGTTGTGACGCCTTGTTGTCGGTGCCACACCATTTTTTACAGTCTGAGCTAGATTGTTGGTCGGAGGCGAGTCACGCTTTGTACCGTTGGACTTTAGCTCGGCGTTTGGCAGGGTCAACCACAGGGGTCTATTATACAAGTTGGAGTCGGTTGGTGTGGGTGGTAGGGTTCTGTCAATCATTCGTGATTTTGTTTCTGAGTGAATGCAGAGTGTGTCGGTCGACGGCGTTTTGAGTGCCTCAGTCACGGTGGAGTCTGGCGTCCCTCAGGGTAGCGTGCTTGGCCCGCTGTTGTTCGTTCTGTATCTTAGTGACATGTTCTCTTCGCTAGAAAACACGACGATCAACTATGCCGATGATTCTGCTTTGAGAGCAGTGATACCTGCTCCCCGCATGCGTAACGCTGTCGCCCAGTCTCTGAATAGGAATTTGTCACTCATTAGTGCACAGTGCTCAGCCTGGAGTATGAAGTTGAATGCCAGCGAAACCGAGTCTAGGATTATCAGTCGGTCTCGGACACTTTTACCGCAGCATCCACATCTGGTGATAGATGACACTTTGCTTCAGGAGTCTAGCTCCTTGGAGATTCTTGGTGTTGTCTTTGAAGAGAAGATAACTTTCAGCGGAATATGAGGCGACTGGTGCCACGTGCTTCCAGTAAGATTTGGCTCCTGCGTAAGGTGAATTCTGTGTTTGGTGACAGTGAGGTTTTCTGCAGATGCTTTTATACTTTTTTTGCTGCCTGTGTTAGAGCATTGCTCATCGGTCTGGGTGTTAGCAGCTGACAGTCACCTAAGTCTGTTGGACCGACTTGTTAATTCGACCTGCAGGCTGTGCGCAGATAATGATCTGGTGAAACTGTCCCACAGGAGAGGGGGTGGCCGAACTCTGTATGTTTTATAAAGTGTACAATAATGAGAGGCATTGGTTGTATTCTTCTGTCCCGGCCCTCAAAATCTCCCGGAAAATTACACGTGCTGCGGTCGGTCCGCACTCTTTCACGTTGGAGAATATTAGGTGCCGAACTAATCACTTCGGTCGGTGATTCGTACTCTGGTCTGTTAGGGTTTGGAACACATTCCCGGCATCGGCTTTTGGTCGTGTTTGCCTACAGGCGTTTAAGTCAGCTGTAAATGACTTTCTGTTGGATTTCCTTTAGCAGCATTTCCGGCTTCCCGGTGTTGCAAAGTGCTTCATTTGGGTTATGCTTCCTGTCCGTGGGGGCCTGGGCCCGATGTTGTAATTATAATACTGAACCAAATAGCGAAAAAATACCGAATCATTTTTTTTTAAATACCGAAATACCGAACCCAATGACCCGTTTTTTAAGTACCGAAAACCTTTACGACGGTAAAGAAAAAGACCGAATCCCAGCTCTCTACACAAGCAAGTAAATAAACAAAGTTCACAGAGTTTTAGTATAATGCTAGACGTCAGAACCAATCAGAGCAGCCGACTTTTCGGGATAGGGAGCTTGGCGAAGCGTGATTGGCTGTAACGTCGCTACCGGCTTTGTGTTGATCATGTGAATGTGTACTGTTTTCTTTCTCTGTGGAAGCGCTAATAAAACTTTTGCCTCCTACCACTACTCTGTAGCTCAAGTACTCTAGGTTTGTCCAATGTGTATCCTGGGGAGCACATCTGCTCTTCCTTTACGCGTATACACAGTAGAGTAGGTGCTCTTCTCATTACATTCTTGTTTTTGTACTGTAATCTAGCTCGTGCAAGCGAATGTAATATTGCTCCTAGTAATGCGGTGTCTGGAGCAATCTTGGTCGGTAAAAAGATTCGGCATATACCGGTACCGACCTTTTCTAAATGGAAGCTTCTGCCAGTGGAGATCTCATATACCTATGCCTTTATTGCTCTCTTGATTTATGCTGACTATTTATTTAATGCTCTTAGTGGCGATGTTGTGTACATGTTTGCTCTGCCTTTTCTAATTTTCTTTTGTCTCGACGTGTATTGATTGCTAATCTTTTTTATGACCCACAAACAAAGTGAGAGAGGCGATAATGTTTTCGTTGAAGATTTAAGTATATTTCTATATTTGTCTGTCCACCCAATAAGTGGTCGAAGGAGTTGAGCTATCTTCATAATGTTTTGTAGGGAGTTTGGTGGGTTGACCTAGATGTGACCCATGGCAAAAAAACTTGTCCTAGCTGGCCATTAAAAATGACGGCTTTGAATTTTCCTCTGCCGCAGCGAATTTGCCTCTACCGCAGCAGATCGTCTCACGCTACGAGGAATCCCATATTTCCTTTGTTATTATTAAGAGATCTGAACGGGGCGGTCAGCGCGGCGCTAGCCTTGGTGGACACAGCATCCATAGGAGAAATTAGGACTTGCTGGCCATCAAAAATTACTTCGTTGAATTTACTCCCACCGCGGATGATGGTCTTACGCCACGAGGCGTTCTAGTTACATTATAGGCATGCCTGCTTTCTTATCGACTTTTTTCAAGCTTCTATCGTAAATAGATTAATTCGGAGATTGTTGACTCTTGATCCAAAAGTTTTGTATCATACGTTCAGGGTTGAATTTTTGGATGAGTTAAAGCAAATCGGATCACTTTCTTGGAAGAATCGAAGACGCCTTAAGCCTGATTCCTAGTGCTTCACACTCTAGCCTTTTGGTCCCTGTAAGCACGTACAAAATGTTCGGACGTTGTGCTGTGACCTGGCAAACACCTGATGTGTCTACCAAAAGAATTGTTGAAATGTTTGCAGTCATGTGAACTAGACTGCGGCCAGCGTCGCGTCGCCCGTGCAGTTTTGGATTTCTCATTAAATTCAGAGTGTATTAGAACAAAAAAAAAGAAAAGAAGAAAACGTTTGTTGCTTACGGGGAAGTGACGCGTCATTCGGAGGAGCGACGAGCTCCAGCGGCGTCAAAGGACTAATGTGAACACACCATTCCAATATGCTGTGGACCGCAAGATGTTAGGGCAAAGTTTCAATATTACATAAATTGCCTTAAATTTCTGGCTCTTGAGCCAAACTTTTTAATTTAGATTAGATTAGATAGGCGGCAGTAGACGAACCAAAAATCGATTTCTGGTCCCTGTATAATATGTATTAGGTTCATGGCGTACTCTACTGTTAAGTACGCTGCGATGAAGTTAGATTAGTTACATACAGGTGCCTAGAACAGGCGGCGAATCTAAGTTATAACACATATTATGCTAACTCCCAGGTAGCTCACACTCTATACCGGCACCCAATTGTCTCATATTTATTCAAAGTCCCTGCTTCACTTCAGATCCATGGCCTTGCCATGGATCATACTCCAAGAATGTTGCCTCGATGGGGAAACGGACAACAAAACGCACTCTTTACGGTAATTTTATATTCATGTATATGGCCCCTATTCTCTCTGTTCCAAAACACTGCGCAGTGTAGCTACCCTTAGTAGAGCATGCTCTTTCATGTCGTCTGAAGCTCACTTAAAGTTACTTCATTATTCGTAGAAGCTAAAAAGCTGTGAAGAGGACATTCTGAGAGCCATTCAGTAACATGGGTACTATAACATCATATAGCATTTTTGTCGACCTGTTCATGATATGAAAACACTATAGAGGATAAATTTATTATTTATAGATTTTGTAACTGAACTTGAATGACGCGGCTCGTTGAAAAATCGGACGTGCTTCATCCTTCCGTCTCCCTCATTTGCTGCGCCGCGTCCATCAGTTTGACTCAACGCGTTACGATGAGGGACATGTGAACACGGCCTTAGAGTACTCTTGTCTAATTTCCAGTCGGTTCTCTTATAGCTAGATTCCTTTTGCAAACAAAAGAGGGTACATTGGTCATTGGGTAAGACAAGTAGCTTGCCCTAGCTATACTACGGAGAATCTTGAACGCAGCTCATCCGATATAGGAAATTATAGGCGATGATTGGATACTATCCGATGCAGGCTGAGGATTTTCGATAGTTCCTAGTAGTCTAGTTGTAAAAAGCCGATTTAAGGTGAACCTGGTTTTGGCTCCCCTAAAAGTTTTTTTTACGGATTTTATATCTCTGAGGGGGGCTGATTCGGAACCTGCTCGATGCCACCTTGGAACCATTGGGCAAATTGCGTATTATGCTAATTAAATCCGCCATTTACCGAAATTTCTCTTCCAGGCTCTAGCTCGCTTATTCGGGGAGATACAAAGGAAATATCAATGTCTACCCAATGTTTAGAGGGTCAAAAATTCTAATTTTATCATTCTATTATGACTTGCTCATTTGCAGATCACAAATATGCAAATTAGTCGGCCATTGGCCAAATTTTGTAGTAAGACCATAGATTGCTAATATGGCAAAATAATAGGGTAATTTATTAATCTATCCCAAAGTTTTCTAGGTCTCTGATTCTAGTTTGACCAATTCATATGATTTTTTCTATTTTCATATGCATGATGTGTATATTAAGGGACTACCTCCGACTAATTTTTTGAAATTAGGCTCATAGGACCATGAAATATGTTATATTTTCGTGTCTCTGAATACGCTAAAGAGTCTCAGATTATAAAACTTTGCTTCGGCAAATCTAAAATTCTCCAATTCATTTGCATTGATATGATACCTATGTTAATTAGGTCATATTGTCATACCTACAGACCTAATCCACAGTCGGTTCTTTATGGGTGCACTTCTGGGGTGTCTGCATTGGCCAGAGAAAGGTACAGTTGAGGACGACGTGGAATATTTCATGGAGCGTGTAATGTGGAAAGCTGTAGCCTCAGATATTTACTTAACCTTTGATAGGGAGCTGCTGAAATTATTCGTTTAATGAAGAGTGCGGCCCATGGAGCAAGGGGAGGCAAGCATGCAAGCCGTCGGCATCTCTGAATCTATCAAGCCCATTGCCACAACAGAAGGTTGTGTTGACAGTCCATGCAAATAAGATACAGCTGGTTGTTATAAGCTGCAATCATTTGGTTGAGATCTGCTTGATTAGGGCTGTGCGCGCCTCTATTTTGCCAGTGCGCCTGCGCCCCTCCGCCTCAATTTCGCAGGTAGTGCGCCTCCGTCTCTGAGCCTCAATTTTCAACAACCCCATTGCTCCTGCGCCTCTGCACCAGTGCTATTATCTATTCTACTGCACTTCGCTCCCGGGTAATTTTAATGCGCCGTTGATAATTTAGCTGTGTCTACAGTACAAATAATTTAAAATGGTTAAAACAAATGGATCAAAACCACTATAAAAAGGCAAAACAAAACAAAAAAAAAAACATGTTTGCTGCCATTGTCATTTAGAACAGAAGCGGTACGTATATCACTGAAGATTTTACTAGTCACCTAGTCACTTTCCTCCGCTTTCATCTTTTCTTCATCCTCATCATATCCCTAGTGTTCCTCTTTCTGCTCCACATCCCTAGTCTACCTCTTCCTAGTCCCTCTTTCTCCTTTCCTTTTCGCTTTTTTGCACGCCTTGTAGCGTTGTTACACCGAGCTGTGCAAGTTGCCCATGAAAAAGGCTACCTTTTCGAAATTAACCTAGACCATAGGCATGGTGGACCTGAGCATATCCTCAACTGTGCTCAACAGGCCTCTCCGTGACTGCAGAGCTAGCGAAAGGGCCCTGTTGTACTTATGGAAAGGTCAGTGTCTGCCTCCCTGTGCTCTGAGGTAAACGGCATCCAGGACAAGAGGCTATCCTGAGAAAGCTGCCAGTTGTTCGTGGCCTTCTTCAGGAAACTAACGACATCCTACTCCTGGTTAGCCTGCTTTATACTAAAGAATACCTTGCACATCTGAGTCTGAGACTATTTAGGTAAGCTATTACTGTCCCTCTTCCCTTGGCATTAGCATGTTCTGCAGCTCCTTATTTTGATTCTGGTCCTGATGACGTCTATCAGCTCAGGGGCAATCCTCTTCAAGAGATTAGGGTGAAAGTTAGGATGGAGCCCAGGGACCGCCAGGAAGCTATTATCCTCAACAAGGTGGCAAAGGCGAGGAAAGGCCTTGGGGGTTCGAGCCTCCCCTTCCACGAAATAGTCAAATCGTCACTCAGCACTAATATTGATACCATGTATCCAATATAATTATGTATATACATATGTCCGTCCACTGCAAATTTCCTAATTAACGCTGCCACTGCAAGGTGAGCAAGCCTCTTCTGCTACCCTGTGAGGAGGGCGTGCATCTAGAGCTTGGCGTACCCCAGGTCGTCATTGTTGGTGTGCTCGTCCATCAAGGGTGAGAAGCAGTGAACAGTCCGTGAACCTGCATTGTACTTGAGAATGTGTGGTGAAAAAGATGGGAGAGAAAAACGTCACCGCCGCTTCATCTCTAAAGACCATGCCTCCAACAACTGAGGCATTCAGGCAAAATGTCTTACGAGCATAGGCTACTGTATGTTCAACTTGCAGCGTGGAAGTCCACCTCTTTGGCAGACCCTCGATCAGTTGACCCAACTGAATATGGGGTGTCACGTCACACTGACTCCGAAAACACTCCCTCAAGATGTTGCCCTAGTAGAGCTCCTTCGGAGGTATTGGAGCTGCTTTGATGAGGATGCTCAACTCATGAACCATGTATGTACAGTATGTAGTTCACAGAGATGTGGTTGCCTAATAGTACACTTGCCAGGCACTTGTGTTGCGTCTGTAGCGGAGAATCAAGCTATCACAATCCGCATACCAATCACATATCAGGAAAGGCAGAGGAAGCAAATTACTCTCAAAGTGATAAAATCGAGGAAACTGCTTATGGAGTAGTGAAGGGTTTTGACTATAGATTAAGCCTGTAAGACAATATGGCCTAATTAACATAATATTCAAATCAGTTCAAATTAAGAAAAAAACATTTAGATTTGTCAGAGTAAAGTCTTATAAACTGTAAACTGAGACCTTCCACAGTATTCGGAGACAGGAAAATATTACATATCATTGTCCTCTGAGCCTAATTTCGAAAAATCAGCCAGATGTGGTCCCTTAATTTACATATCATGCATATACAAATGGAAAAATCCTATTAAATATGGTAAAACTAGAATCGGATACATAGAAACCCTAGGGGTGGATTCAAAAATTACCACCTTATTTTGCCTAGTAAGCAATCAATGGTCTTACTACAAAATTTGGCCAATGGCCGCCTAATTTGCATAATCATGCAAATGGTAAAATCAGAATATTTGACCCTCTAAAAATGGAGGTAGATACTGATATTTCCTTTGTATCTCCCCGAATAAACGAGCAAGAGGCTTGAAAAGAAATTTCGGTAATGGCGGATTTAATTAGCATAATACGCATTTTGCCCAAAGGCGCCAAGGTGGCATCAAGCAGATTCCAAATCAGCAACCCTCAAAGATATAAAATCCGCAAAAAAAAAAAACTTTGTAGAGACGCCAAAACCAGGTCAAGTGCCATACTGCTAGACTATAACTAGGCTTTCGGTACATCTTGTTTCGTACCCACTCTGCTCTAGCCATTTTCACCTTCCAACTAATCACGCGTCATTCTCTTTCGCCGCTGTTTCTGTTTATTTGTTTCCCCGCTCCTAAAACAGCTCGTTTTGTCCAAGGCTTCAAAATTTCTTCAAAGCTAATTTACCTTCTTTATTCAGCTAGTGTTCATTATCACCCGCGAACAAAATGAGAGAGGTGATAATTTTTTCGTAGAAGCTTCAAGTTTATATATTTGTATTTATCACCCGCAAATGAAGTGAGAAGGGTGATAATATTTTCGCTGAAGATGAGAGTAAATATATACAGTATATACCTATATTTGTACATCTGTCCGCCCAAAAAGTGGTCGAAGGAGTTGAGCAATCTTCATAATTTTTGTCGGGAGTTTGTTGGGTTGCCCTAGTTGTGACCCATGTCAAAAAACTGCGCCTAGGTGGTCATAGAAAATGACAGCGTTGAATTTTCTCCGCCGTGGCGAATTTGCCTCCAGCGCGGCAGATCGTCTGGAGAACGGGGAGTTCTATTTTTTTTTTTTGTTATGTTATTATTGAAGAGCTAATCCATGGAAAGACTGCGGCTGTGCCCTAGCCTCGTTCATGAAAAATGACTTCGTTGAATTTGCCCCCTACCGCGGGTGATGGTCTTACGCCACCGATTCGTTCTATATATGTATATATATATATACACGTTCTAGTTATATATATATATATATATAGATATACATCGTTATGGCTTGATAGAGGTACACCCTCTCCGAGAACCTTGCAGGTAAGGTGCCAGGACTGGTTCTGCTAATATCCTATATCAAATATAGGTCTTTTAACGGGTTCACAGCGTTGTAAACTTTTTATTTCACTAGCAGAACCAGTCTTGGGGACCTAACTTATAAGGTTGGCGGGGCGAAAGCTCATTGTAAGGAGGCTGGTACTAGGGATGGTTGGTCGGGGTGGATGGTGCGAGCACAATTTGGAGCGTTTTACTATCGAGAAGTGGGCATGAAGCTGAACGTAGATTTATTTTCCTTCAAAATGAGACCAAATTTGCTTGAATCTATGGTGTTTATAATACTTTTTCACTTTTTGAAGATTGAGGCGGTTTGGTGGCCAGGATTTACGTACGTCTATCGAACCAGAAAGCAATCTAATAGGCTGTTTTTCAATATTGTTGGCCTACTAATAGCCCATATCGAATATATATTTCGTTATGGCCTGATAGAGGTACATCCCCTTCCGAGAACCAGGGTTAGGTGCGCAAGGACTGGTTCTCCTAACGTCCTATATGTTTTAACGGGCTCACAGTGCTGGGAAGCACTTAGAACGCTAAGCGAACCAGTCCTGGAGGACCTAACCTTGGTTCTTGGAGGTAAAAGCTCATTGGGAAGGGGGCTGGTACTAGCGTGGATGGTCGGGGTGGATGGTGGCAGCACAAAAAATTTTTACTAGCGAGAAATTGGCGTGCGCGAACGTAGATTTGATTTTCCTTCAAAATGAGACCATTTTGAGATAAATCTACGGTATTTTTAATACGTTTTTCACTTTTTGGAGTTGAAATACCGTTAGATGGCCAAGATTCTTGGTACCTCTATCGAGACATTAGCCACCTAACAGGTCGTTTTTAAAGATTCTTGGCCATCTAATAGCCCGTTTCGAAATATATATATATATATATATTTGTCTATCTACCCAATAAATGGTCAAAGGAGTTGAGCAACGTTCATAATATTTTGTAGGGAGTTTCGTGCGTTGAGAGAGATGTGACCCATGCCTAAAAACTAGAAATAACTGGCCGTAAAAAAGGACGGCGTTGAATTCTCCGCCCCCGCGGCCATCGCGCTCCGAGGCCTCCCATTTTTCTTATGTTATTATTAACCCTTTGCCTCCTGACGGCATCATCAGATGCCAGTCTCTATTTTTCCCTATACAAAAGCTATGCATCATGTAAATTACCCAAGACACTCACGGCATCTGTAGTTGCCGATGCAAAAAAATACTGTTTTTTTTTTGCAAGTAAAACTAAATTTTTTCCCAAATATGTGTTTAACTAACCTATTTTTCATAAATTTAACAAAAAAAAGTGAAAAAAAACATCTGAATTTCAGGAGGCAAAGGGTTAAGAGCGCAGGTGAGCCCAACGCTAGCCTTGTTTTCCTATAATATTATTGAATAGCTGATCTCTGGGAAGGAATGGGGCTGTGCGCTATAGCCTCGTTCATCAAAAATGACTTTGTTGAATTTTCCCCTACCGCATGCGATGGTCTTACGCCACCGAGCGTTCTAGTTTTATCTTGCTATCACTTATTGTTTAAGAGTGCCGGTGCCTTTTTCGTCTCCTTGACTCGATCTACGGCTTACTTCTCAGCCAGTAGTAGCGCACACGTACAATTCCGAGGCATAACTTTTTTAGGTGAGTTCGTCGCCAACGCCAGGTCTTCCGGCAGCCATGCCGAGATAACGTTCTAAACTTCCGGCGTGTTGCGGCTTGGAATCGCTGATATAGAAAATCCTTTTTCTCCTGGCTTACTAAATAACAATTACTAACTAAATCTCAAATACCTTCTTTTTTTCTATCATAAAACGTGCTCTTCGACAGTATACAAGAATCTAATTTGGGTGAAAACAACTATTCACGCTTGCGTTAAGCCTAAAATCAAGATCCATCCTGTACAGTTCGCTTCAGAGTGTACGCTTCCATAGTCGCTTACTGACTCGAGTTTGCCCGAAGAGTTTGCAGCAACCTCGTGTAGCCACCAAACCCTCTTTTACTTATGTTTTTTTTTAGTATTTATCTTACTTACTCTGCAGCAACTCTATTTTTTCAATTCTCTGCAAACCATGAACCCAGCAGCAGCACCCTGATTCGTAGCAATGTTACTTTGGCTCCAGACCTAGCGCGTACAACAGCATGTTCCGGCTCTGCCAAGTTGCACTTGAGTCACAAACGAAGTCTCGGGTCTATTGATTGAATTCTAATTCAAACCGCCTCCCTTGCATCCAATGTTATCACAAAAAACTGCTAATATCTAAATTATCAGTAACGCTCGCGGCGATTACCTATGCGTACGTAGGTCGGCAAAAAGCGGAAAACTTCGTAGCACTGCTATGATCTTTACACTTCAAGAGTTTTAAAAGTGTTCTCGGTTTGATAATATTTTATACGGTTTTTTTTCTTAAATCGCCTACGGCGACTTTACGTGCGATTGTTGCCATTTGAGGATATGATGACTGCGCAGCCTTTGTATATATTACTGCTCTACCGGTAACCGGAAGCGTTGTATATATTACTGCACTACCGGTAACCGGAAGCGTTGTATATATTACTGCACTACCGGTAACCGGAAGCGTTGTATATATTACTGCACTACCGGTAACCGGAAGCGTTGTATATATTACTGCTCTACCGGTAACCGGAAGCGTTGTATATATTACTGCACTACCGGTAACCGGAAGCGTTGGAATTACCACAACCAGAAAAAAAGCTAACTTTACCACAACCAGAAAAAAAGCTAACTGTTACGCTGGATTAAATGCGATCACCAGCATTTGTGGGGTTATAGCTGCGACATGAACACCGGGTTACCTTCGTGCAACTCACATTACTCAAGAATGTTCATTGCATCACGTTATTGAGCAACGACGTTTTTCATATTGCATGCACAAGATGGGGTTAAAATTGGCATATCTCTCCTGTACACGCCGGCGTTGCTTCAGTTGGTGATATTATAGAAGTATGGCTTTGATAATAGTATACTGTGATAAATTTTCAACTCGAGTTCTATTGGCAGGTGGTGATAGGAAATCAGATAAGTAGGTATTGCATTAACAGCTGATAGGCAACTTAATAATAAAATTTTCCGTGAATCTACAGTTTTCACAGCTTGAAGTATTTTGTTTGTGTGCACTTTTTACTCTGGTGAAAGTTCACCGCCTGAAATACTTCTCAGTCGGCTCCGTGGCTCAAGAAAAGCTGAATATTCGCTGCATCAGACGAAGTATCATTCTGAGGAACGTATTAATTTTCAGTCTACCCCTGTGCTGCCCAGAGAGTATGCTTCTTTCCGTCTCCTGGCTCCATTTTTGCAGCAACGTTTCTCTGGAGAGGAGGCTGAGCAGTTTTGTTAACCCGGTGACGTTTGCTTACGTTAGCTTACTGCCTCGAACTGAAGGTCTCTTCTCCAGAAGGTAAGATAGAGCGCTCAGTTCAATGAAAGGGGAACTTTGGCCATTGCCTCAAGCATTCTATGAAGTAATTTTAAAATAGTTCCTGAGAAGCCAAGAAACTGCCCTGACGAAACATTGGAAGCATGGACGTTCAGACCATTGAAGCCTTTCTGGAACTATTTCCAGAGCCAATTCAGGCTGCGCAGCAGCCTGTGATCAGAATTTTGGGAGGATCCACGGACCTGCAATCTTTTTCTTTTACTTTTGAAGTGAGAGAACACCGAGCGAAATAAATGGAAGTCTCGGCCATCATTTGAGGAAGTTGAGTCGATTGAAATACTGTGATTGGTTCACTGCATGCTGCCTGATAATGCGTAGCTCAAGAGCCATTTGGGATTTCCAGGAGAGTTATTTAGAGTTACGTGGACGAATGTTAAGTGGGTTTCTTTGGCTTTGTAAATGTTTCGGGTGGCTGATGAAATTAGCTTCTGGTAAACGACGGTATCGCTTTTGAAACAGTTTCCGTGTTTCGGGGAGAAAAAAGAAATTGAAGGGGCAAGAATTCTTGAAACTGTATCATAAGTAAAGCGTTTCAGTAAAAGGCTTTAATTATAATTTGCTCCTTTTTACTGTGTAAATATTCTAGTGATATCTCTAATAATTCTAAAAGGATTCAAGTTTAAGATTGGCTTAGTAGTACTGAAGATTTTAAAGCGCCAGCACCTCATTCAAAGAATTTTTATCGGTAACTTACATTACCATTTGATTGCATTTTACCATCAGCATAATTCAACAATTTTTGTCTCAAATATAAGCTCCCGTAAACTTGTTAAAACCGTATGAAAAAAAAACTATATTTTTTGGAAAGATTATAAGTTGAATCTCCCAGCGCTAGATGAAAGTAAAATACTGTTACTGTTCTCTTGACTTCACTCTAGAACAATAGCATCCGTGAAAGGCCTGCCGCTACTTCGTGTTTTGCTACAGTACAATTAATATTATTTTTTATTAATATTATTATCAATTATTATCTAATATTATTTTTTATTCTCGTGCAAAAATTTGATCACTGCCAAATGACGGTGTCGTTTGCATAAGCTATTATATACCGTTCGTTAGTTTGTTAGCATTTCATCCGTAAGATTTACTTTGATTGTATTGGCTACAAGATGGCCCAGTAGTAGTCGTCGTCTGTGCGTCAACTGCATGCATGGTTGTAAAGCAAACAAATAGTTGAGAACTTGCTCTTGCCACAAGTTCGTGCTGCCGTCACTTAGGGGTGAAGATGATACGGAAGCTGAGCCATAGCTGCGTCGGCTAGCTCCTCGCGGATACGCTTCATCGTAATACAGCTGGCTCTTCCTCATTTTTTTCTTTTTATCATCTCAATTCCTTTTAATTTCCCGGTTCTGAGCGGCTTAGGAACACCTATATTTTTATGGTATTTGTCTCTTTATTTTCCCCGGCAGCGTTAACGTTTCTTCGGTGCACGCGACCATTCAACGCATTGGCGGCTAAATAGAGTCCAATAGTTCCTCCTGGCACCGAACTGTTTACTTTTCGTCTGGGATATGACGATTCGCCATTATAGCGTGCCCTAGTGAAGCGAAAGCGGAGCTGTCTAGGCAACAGTGGGGTGTGTGACTGCACTCCGCCCCTTGGGAGGGAGGGGGGAATAAAGAGGCAGTATCTGCAGTCGTCGGAGGATGTGGTTTGCTACGGGTCATAAGTTTCCGTGAGGACTCTAATTGTTTTGATTCGCATATACTAGAGATTTTTTTTTCTAGTGGGAAATGTGCCTTATAGTTCGCTATTTATTGCTAGCACAGTATATTGCACCGAGTACATTGTGTCACTGCCCGTTCCTACGATATTTATCTTAGAAAATTCCGTTTTATTTTAAGTCAGAAGCGCCATCTTATTAGCGATAAAATTTAGTGACTAACCCAACTACAAAAGCCTAGCAAATTGCGACGCTTAGCAGGTACTTATAAACTAAGTTTGGAGAAGTGTACGATTTCTTTTCCATGGAAATAATTCCGTGGTAATTAGACGTAGAGACTGTAGTCGTCCAGATTTACTGTAACATTGCAAATTCTTATTTTTGTTTTCACTCGAGTAGGACAGTAAATCCGATAGAACGTTTGTCTGTACTGCATCTACTTTTTTCTTTTAAGAAACTTGGTGGAAGCAGAAATCCTACCATGTATTTTTCATTGCCGTGTCGACGCAAGCAAGGAACGAAATTGAAAAGCGAGTTGATGGTAGGCTGAGTTCCCACGACATTCATCTGAACGCGTTCACTCATCGATCCACCATTCCGAATGTTTTTTGTAGCTTCGTGAGCAGCACACCTTTGTGGACGTCACAAAAAGCTATAAAATTGTTAACCGTCACATCATTTTCTCTGCAAGTATCACTAGGAAAGTTACGGATATCTCTTCACATTTTTAGTGAAATAGAATTAATAAAAGCAACGGAGTTTACTGCTGCATCACATTAACAGATATGAGCGACGTGTGAACTTACCCTTACTAGCAACCTCCACGGTTATGATAATAATACTCTGTATTTGATTAATACTGAGTATTTTGATTAATACTGAGTATTTTGATTAATACTGAGTATTTTGATTAATACTGAGTATTTTGATCAATACGCAGTAATATGATTAATACACAGTATTTTCATTAATACACAGTATTTTCATTAATACTAAGTATTTTGATTAATACTCAGTATTTTGATTATTATTCAGAATTTTGATTAATACCCAGTATTTTGATTACTACTCAGTATCTTGATTAATACTCAGCATTATGATTAATACTCAGCATTATGATTAATACTCAGTATTTTGATGACGGGAAACGTTACATCTCTCTGTAGTAAAGCGAATCCGCTTCTATTTAGGCGATAGTATGCGGATCTCGTGTATCCAGGTCCGATGAGCTCAGACTCGCGTCGCAAAAGTCGGAAAGGGACTTTTCGGCGCCGATGTTTTGCCCCGATTTTTGGTACCTTGGTTTTTTGGTACCTTGGTTTTTTGGCACCTTGGTTTTTTGGCACCTTGGTTTTTTGGCACCAAATACTTGTGTTAGGTTAGGTTAGGTGAGGTTGGGTATGGTGAGGTTGAGACTAAAGATTAAGTTTAGCTACAAATATTCTGGCGGGCCCTTTCCCTGCCACAATATGTTTGGGCATCACGCACCCAAGGGTCCCGATCGAGTGTCTTATCCGCAGGAGATGTTGCAGCTTGCTGCAGTTCCTGCTGACGAGGTTAGTTTTATAAAGTTATGTAGATTCTGTATATTTCCCCTTCCATTCCGTGATGCGGGCTGTCGATCGAGATAGCAGACATAGTCCGCGGGACACTTCTGCTCTCTCTTGTGTCTCTTCCTATGCTTTACGCATTTGCTCGCCAGTAGTAGCGCACTCGGCCAACTGAGACTTACTGGCAGGAATGCCGAGATAAAACATTCTTATACTGATACGAAATAATAAACTAGTCTCTGCTTGGATCACGTCGTATGATGAGGGTGCGGTGGTAAAACAAAGAATATAATAATAACAACTATTAATTTATGTACAATGGACATTTTCATGATTCATGTCACTTATTCAGGTAATGCTTAGTTTTTGAGATATTTGACGGTGAAATTGCCATTGTTTTCCTATGGGAAGAAGTAACCGGCTACCCCATAGGAAGTTAGGTAAGGTGAGATAAGATTGAATTAGATAAAGTTAGGTCAGTTTAGGTTAGCTTGGGTTAATTTAGGTCCCTATGCGGTCGCCGGTTATTTTTTTCCCATAGAAAAACAAATGGAATTTCAAAGTCAAATATCTTAAAAACTAAGCATTTGCGACAAAATGTCATTCATGAAAAAGTCTTAAAATGCCTCAAATTACCTAAATAGGTGCTAAAAATACTGAAAATCTCCGTTGCAGCTAAAATTCACCTTTACCAAGTTAGGTAAGAAAAAGGCCGTTAGAGTATTTGTTTGGCTTCGCCCACAATCACGAGATGCATTAAATAAATATTATTAGTCAAAATTAGTGTTGATGTTATCTTTTTAGTATGTGATAGCTTAGCGCATTTTACACATTCTGCGACTATTGTAATGTTGGTTTTCACATATTAATGTAAAATGATGGTTTTTATTATAGTTTCATGTAGTCTATATATCTTGCTTCAATTTCAACTAGCGCCTAAATATCCGGCTCCAAAATATTCAACGCCAAAATAACAAGGCACCAAAAAGCATGTCACAAAAAATTGGCACCAAAAACTCGGAGCCAAAAAACTCGGAGCCAAAAAAACTCGGAGCCAAAAAACTCGGAGCCAAAAAACTCGGAGCCAAAAGACTCGGAGCCAAAAAAAACTCGGAGCCAAAAAAACTCGGAGCCAAAAAAACTCGTAACCAAAAAAACTCGGAGCCAAAAAAAACTCGGAGCCAAAAAAACTCGGAGCCAAAAAAACTCGGCGCCAAAAAAACTCGGCGCCAAAAAAACTCGGCGCCAAAAAAACTCGGAGCCAAAAAAACTTGGAGCCAAAAAAACTTGGAGCCAAAAAAACTTGGAGCCAAAAAAACTCGGAGCCAAAAAAACTCGGAGCCAAAAAAACTCAGAGCCAAAAAAAC
>LQNS02000303.1:11481754-11492723 GCA_001587735.2 Parhyale hawaiensis
CATGAATAACGTTTTCGTCGCAAATCCTTAGTTTTCGAGATATTTGACTTTGAAGTTCCCATTGTTTTCCTATGGGAAAAAATTACACAGTGAAAATAACATCGGTATGCTAGGTTGTCTTCAGTAATTTAATAGTCAATTGAAGAGCATTTACGGGAATATACTTTTTGTTACAAATTCCTATTTATCAAGCTATAGGCCTATAGCGCACTTTCTGTAACACTTATTATATTAGAAATGATTTAGTTCATAACACACTACACGCGGCTCCCGCCAATGATGCCATCAGCTGCTTGGATGTAAAAAAAAAAAAACATATGCGGCTCCCGCCCAAACTTCAGTTTTCAAACATGGATTCGTGCGCATTCGATTATTTTCTTCTAATTAAGTAATTTCATAGTGTAAACAATATATCAATTGCATTTTTCCGAAAACACGGTGTTTTGAACTCGTGTAAACACTGCTCTGAGGTTGCCAAGAAACGGTGTGAAAATGTTTACCGTCAGACAGTTCACTCCGCATATGCCGTTACTTAACTTTCGCACGTGTTATTATTTTGGCCCGATTTATAACTGAAAATTCTTTACAAGCTTGTGTCATTTCATGTAATTGAAAACAACACTCATTTTCTTCTATTAGTGTGTGGCATCGGGATATTAAGTGTTCCGGCAGTGCGTGATACGTGTTCCGGGAGTTGCGTTATAGCTTGATAAGCACGCATTTGCGACGGAGCTTTTATTTTAAAGTTTACTTTCGGTTAGGTTGGGTTGGCTTGGCTTGGCTTGGCTTGGCTTCTGTTGGGCTCTGTTATGTTTCTACTAGATTATGTTTCTACTAGATCGTTACCAAGCCTGTAATGACACCGGCTATTTTCTTCCATAGGAAAACAATGGGACCTTCAAAGTCAAATGTCTCTAAAACTAATGATATGCAACGAAAACTTTATTCATGTAAATTGTCTTAAATTGACCCAATTTAGATACTGAACACAATAAAAAATCTTGAAAATCGTGTCGAAGTGAAGGTAAAAATTTACTCAATTTTTTGTACTATTATTATTATTTTTAAATCACACCAGACTGGCGACGTAGGAACGGAGAAACTTCATGAGGTTAACAAACCCCCACGAACCAGCCCAGCTGGTGGAGAAAACAAAAGAATAAAAAAAAGAAGATCTGAGATCACAGAATAGCTCTGTGTACAGATCGTTTAAAGCTGCCAATACCCGCACCAGCAAAGACAGAGCCATCAAGACCATTCCAAACATCCACACACGATGAAAAAACGAACGGGAATACTGGCCCTTACGGCATCGTAACGGTTCCAAGGCAAACTCATGAAGAGCACCAGTACGCCGAGTATACCTCACCCGAACAAATGGATCTGGAAGAAACTCAGACAATGGATGACTGGGGCAGTTATAGATTTTATACAAAAAACAGACCCCACCAGCTCTGCGACGATGCGCCAGATCACAAGGCACAACACAACCCAGCATGAACGCACATCGACGAACCACTATGTCAAGCAAACCCAAATGGCAATCGGCAGCAGAACCCCAGACTACAGAGCAGTACTTCAGAAGAGGGAGGACAAAGCAATTTAAGCAACGAGGTGTCAATTCAACTAAACCAAACACCCTGCAAGCACGCCTCATAAGACCAATTTTCTGCGATGCACGTGAGGCAACCGAACGAATGTTAAGCTCAAACGTCAACTTTAGAACAAAATTAACACCCAAGATTACCAAGTCATCAACCACAGGAAGTGATACACCATCCAGCATGAGTGCAGGAAAAGGAGGTCCCACTGTACGCGACCTGGACACGAGCATGGTCTTAGTCTTGCCCGCATTTAGCCTCATCCCCCGCCTAGAACACCAATAATTCATCATTTCCAAATCAAGCTCTATAGATTCTGAAACCTCTAATCTATCACTAGGCTTATCGCAAACAGCCAGTAAAGTAACATCATTAGCGTAACCAACAAGTAAATTATTAACAAGATGAAACAGATCCGCCGTATAGCTATACAATGAACAACAAAGGGCCCAGAACACTACCATGTGGGACACCAGAAACCTAATCCAAAAACTCACTCCTCTCCTTATCAACAACTACACATTGATGTCCGTCAGATAAAAACTGACTATTAACCGCGAGAACTGAACCACCAATACCGATTAATCTCAGCTTATGGAGCAGCCCAAAGTGATTCACGCGATCAAAAGCAGCACTAAAGTCAAGATGTACCAACCTTGCCTCATGACCCCCATCAAGAGCCAGCTGAAACACACGAGAAATGTGAAGCAGAGCATCAAAGAGCATCACTATTAACTTACTGGTCAAAGTTACACATATCAGTCACTTGATCACCATCTTAATGACCATCTTATATTCCTTTATACGAAGCGGCAATTTGTTTAAGAAAATAATGAAATATAATGTCCTCCAATTTGTGAGCAGCAATTGATAAGTAGCGGACAAGGATCCTAGAGCTTTCGATTCCTCAAGACCAACGAAACGAATCACATTCCTAATATCCAGGGAGCAAAGGTCGCATATATTTGCACCTCAAGAGTTGCTAACGTAATGCTTCATAATTTTGTGCCGACCGATTGGCTATGGGCATTATGGCGTAGGGCTGATGGCGTTCTAATAAGTTTCGCGGGTAAATAAGATAAAAATCAAAACAATTTGAGATTCACTAAGGCGACGCTAAGATGTAGTACCAATGTACAGGATTCTGGATAGGTGCAAACTTAGAAACTCTTCCATGCAAACTTCTGCAATTAGGATTTTTGTCTAGAAGTTACTTGTTACAGAGAGTGGCCAAATTGCTCCAGATCTGGAGTCTCATGCCATGCCATGTGCTGTAGGCATACCTATGTATGCCTATCGTGTCACCAATGCCAAGATCATTACTTTTCTCTATTGCCACTAATATTCTACCCTGCTGAGTGTGCTGAATGCATTACATATTGAGTTAATATGATGCTGTGCCATAAATAATGGCTTCGTCAATTCAATTTTTGAAATTTAGAGCAAACACTAGTGATGTGGGGAAACGATTGGGTAAATTTTTACTATGACCCCCACTCAAATTCAGTATTCTTGTTGAGATATTAAGGTAAAATAAGGCATTCTAAGACTTTTTCATGAATAACGTTTTCGTTGGAAATGCTTAGCTTTTGATATACTTGACTTTGAAGTTCATTGTTTTTCTATGGGAGAAAGCCGCCGGCGTCATATATATAGGCTTAGTATTGACCCTGTAGGAACTTAACCGAACCTACCTAACTTTTCCTAACCTAACCCACCCTAACCCAAAAAACCTACCTATGAAGAAAGGTGCAAAAGCGGTTATTACGGACCCTTTCTCTGTCAGAGTGTGCATAGGCTTCACTTACGTAAGGGCTGTTCTGAGTGCCTTTCTGTAGACATTGCAACTTGCCCCAGTTCCTGCTGACGAGGTTAGAGCCACCGTGAGGTAGGCCTAGCCACTGAATAGTGCCATCCCTTGAGACGCCTACGTGCTTCCGTGTGGAAGCCACGGAAGGGACCCTCTGGACGATTGTATCGTCTTTCTTATCACTAGTAGGTGCGAGTGCTTCTGTCTTCTTATCATTTCGCGTCTTGGAGATGCTTTGTGCCAAATTGCCCTGTCAGTTGTAGCGCTCTGAGGTTCTCCCAACTTTCCGGTATGAATTCCGAAATTAAATATTCATGTACTAATGCAGCATAATAAACTGAAGTGGGTGAGGTGATAACACCAGGAATTTAATAATACTGATCGGTGGGTTGCATCTAAGAGATTTATGATCTAATTGATACTGGTGGCTAGGTAAAGCACATCGAATGATAATCCAATTCTTCATATCCACAGATGACCTTGGCTACATCTTTTGTTGCAGTTCTGTTACCATGAAATGAAAACCATTTCAAGAGAAGAATGGACATCTAAGAAAGCAGACCATGCTGCACATCAGGAATGTTTGTAAAATTATTGCCTGCATCGGGGTAGTATGAGAATGCGTCATATGTGAATTGGTATTCTTCCTGAAATCGTCTTAACCGTACTTGGACCAATGTATTTTATGAACAACGTTTCAAACAATTCTACATCTATGAGAAATCCATTTTATTTGGTATTAAGTTTCGTACTTTTTCTTCTCGCATTACTGTTGCTGGCGGGATCTTTGTTCAATTTTTATATCCCAATGGGCTCTTCGGATGCTTAGTGTACCTTCATGGTGGGATCATTGGCTCGCCTGAGCTACGCGTCTCTCATTAAGTCTCCAATGTCGTCCACATCAGTATAGGTACTGTATTGAAGGTATTTCATGTCAAATGGAGTCTCCCCTTTAATGTCCCAATTAAAAATAAGTTGTCCCATGTTGGAAACATGACCAAATGGACTCTGTGGGTGTTTGAACCGGAATCTGCTACTGCTTCACATCTTCACTGTGCATGAGGCAGGGCTTTGTTTACCTACGTATGTATACGTACCGGTATAGCTATGCTGCTATATGTACAAAATTCTTGTTATTAAAAAGGCATTTTTCTCTTACGTTATGGACCCTTCGAAAATAGCCGCTGGGCTTAGTCGAAATGTATGTAGTACTGTCCACGGATATTTAGGATGGATGATTTTCTTACCCTTAAGGGACACAAGATTGACCATCGAGTTGCTTATGTACGCCCATCCTGTGTTATGTGAAGAAGTGCCCTAGAAGAAGCCGAAGGTTACGTTCGGCCTTCGGACGTGTCTTTCGGGTCCACTTCGTGCTCCTTCCGTTTTTTTGAACTCTTAATAATAGTACTCAATATTGGTCTTCTCTTCTTTCTGTACTTCTTATTAGCATGTGCGTTGATGCTGTATGCCTGTATGGGAAAACCTTCATGTAAGGCTCTCCACGTTTCGTCGACAAGCCGTACTATCTCTTATATCACTTGTTTTTTCCAATGTTAAATCGCCTTTTTGTTATGGAAACCTAGGCTGAAACTGTTTAATATAATTATTACTATAGAGCCTCGCCGTCAAAAATGACGGCAAAAATTTTGTGATTGAGCTTTTTATTGTTCCGGTTCCCAGTATAGGTTTTGCTGTATTATAAACTACTAGACGACCCGTGCGTGAAAAATTCACGCAATAACCTATACGTTTGCCTTATGCCTCTAGGCCGGTGCGGAATCTCCTTTTCTCTTATTTGCTTCTTAATTTTCTTATTTTCTTCATTTCTTCATTGATCCTTTGTCGTGCTCTCATCCTCAGGTCTGTTATATATTGACAGGCAGAAGTAACGGCCTCACGAACACAAAGGCTATCCAGAGTGCCTTCTGGCAGTTGCTGCTGAGGTTAGTTGGTTAGGTAGCTTATCTACCCTTTCCTTTCTGTTCCGTGAGGTGGATCGCCAAATGGTGGTAAAAAGCTCATCCCGTGGGTAAAGGTAAAGTCAACTAAACCGTACCCTCAACCGGGAAACCCCCACGCAGTTAAACATAAGCCTAAAGGCTCCAGAGGAGTATTGGGCTGCAGTCGACCAAAGATCGTCTTGAGCTATGACGCAAGTGGCGGAAGGCTCTGTGCGACAATCTGCGCTCCCCGACCCTCCCCATTGCTGGCAAAGGTCAGTAAACCCACAGCAGTACTCAGCCCGGATGCTGACTGATCATGTCAAGCGCCGCGAAGAACTTGCCTAGCTGGTAGCGAGGCGCGAACCAGCGACCTTGGGAGTCAATGTCAGAAGCTTTTGTCTGCTGCTACTGCGGGTCTCCTACCTACTCTTGGATAGGGGCCCCAGAATGGGCCCTTTGCACGGGTGTTTCTTTCATCTGTGTTATTATCTTTTGGCCTCTTTGCCTTGTGCGTTTAATTTTCCAGTCTAGTGCTCGCGAACTGACTCTACCGAAAGTTCCCGGCAGGTATACAAAAATAAAATATTCGTATTGATGTAAAAAAGTACCTTCTGTTAGCTGAAAGAAATCACCCAGTTGCGGCTGCGGTGGGAAAACGAATAAATAAATTTCAGAAATTTCCTCTATTTAATTTAAAATTTGATTATAAAGGCGAAGTCGCCTTGACCGCACTCCCCAAGTAGAAGCCACATGTACTGGGTTCATGCTGCCGATATATATCATCTAGTACCTACGGCTGCTATTTACCACAGAAATGCAGCTGGCAACCTTGCCCCTGACCATAAGACCACAGACTATGAATGATGCTAACAGTGTTACCAAGCATGAGGAGATCTCTCCCTGGTTCGAAATCTGATCGTTTGATGTGCAGATGAGAAGACAGTAGTTTTACCCCCTTGGCCTCTGGGGAGTTTCAGTCAAAAGTTTTGCACTAAATCCTTCACGCCCTACAGGTATTGGCGGCACTAGTACAGACAGTAGGCTACTTAAAATTCTACCAACCTACTGGCCTTGCACGGTACAGTTATACGCTCGTCGTCGGTGCTCTTGCTGTTGCAGGACTATTACTCCGACCTCCGTCAATTCAATTATTGTATGAAACTCTATCGTGTGGTACTTAACTTGAATGCACTACGAGCTCGAGTCTGTACGTATCGAGCATAATTTTATTACCTCCGCCGAGGAGGTTATGATTTCGTCGTGTATGTCTGTCTGTCTCTTTGTCTGTCTATCACCCAGATAACTCAAAAAGGTATGAACCGATTAAGACAAAATTTGCAGGAATTGTTAAGCATGTTAGGAGGAACAGATGATTAACTTTAGGTGAAGATCCGTTCATCCGTTTGTTTGTTTGTCTGCCTAAATTTTTTCAATTCAATGTCATAAATCAAAAAGTTATGGACGAATTTTTATGCAATTCACATGAGTTGTTAGGTATATAACGAAGAGTACCTAAATGACTAAATTTTGGTAATGACCCGTTTGTTTGTTCGTTTGTCACTGTTTTTAATTTTATGCTTGTTAGCACGATCAATAAAAAAGTAATGAATGGATCTTTATGAAATTTATAGGAGTTGTTAGTAATGTTGGAAGACATAAATGATTAAATTTCCCTTCGTTCGTTTGTATGTTTGACTCATGTTTGTCATAACGTTTGTTAGCAGCATAACGCAAAAAGTTATTGACGCATCTTCAGGAAAATTGCACAAACTGTAATTACTATCAAAAGGCACAAATGATTAGATAATGGAGTTGATGCAATAAAATTCATGGCTTCAGAGCCTATTTGAATGTTTTAGTACCGTTGCCTGGCTTGGCGGAGATATGCGCTTTCGGAGTGCTCTAGTTTTAAACTACTGTGGTGTGCCAGGGAAAAAAAGGGGTTACTGATTTTGCTTGGAGGTAACATTTTTATACCTTGTGATTATTCACAGCAGAACATCGAACTTTGGCATCTACAGCACCCAATGCAGGATAATGCTATTTTTGAAGCTCACGTGGCCGGAGTTGTCACGATCGGAAAGAAATGGAGCGGGTGGGTGCTTTGAACATCTCACGAGAGGCAGACACAAAGCTCACGTTACGGAAACAGATGGCGTTGCCGGGACAGAACACTGTTCACTGTCAATTTTTCATCGAGACCCCGAGCGTCTCAAGGTCTTTCGGATATCTTTCACAACTATCACGAAAGAGAAAGATTTGCACGTTTTCAATTGTCCTCAATTCATTGGCGATTGAGCGCTTCGCGATCATGTAATTTTCGAAAATTCTAGAAGGAATTGCTATATCAAAAGGCGAATCCTTGCTAGACACTCAGACTGTATTGGTCTGACTTGTGAAGTGCGTATTCCGATCAGAAATTGAGGCGATGCTATAACCACAAGCAGCTTCACTGTTCGGGGTGCGAGGCTGCTCAGCAAATTCCAACATCACATTAGAAACGCAACCGGTATTGAAGTTGTGAAGTTTAAAAACTTGCTCCCCCTGGGGGCATAGGATTGGCTATAGGGTTAATTAGGCTCGCTCATCATATGTTATGGGGAGCAGCGCCCCCAGGGGGATTGCATACCTAGGTTATATACCTTAGCCATTACCTAGGCCTTCGGGACGTCTGTTTTTGGTGCCCACTTTGCTTCCTCCCACCTTCAATCTCCTACTGATGACGCTTTCTTCTGTTCTTCCTCTTCTTTTCCGACTTGCTGTTCCCATGCACGGTGACTCGTGCATGGGTTCTACGTTTCTCTTGGCATTCTTTATGTCCCTTCTTTCTTCCTCTCTTTGGATCACAGTGTACTCTGTGGGTAGGGAGGCTTAAACTAGGAGAATACTACTACTACTATTTTAAAAACACTGGACGCATACTTACCGCAAGTGCCAGATTGTAAGCGGCTACGTACAATGTGGAGATAACTCGCTGCAAGTCCTCCCGCTGGTCACGGACTGCAGCATCACCTCTGCACAAGATGGGCGCGGATCTAGTCCGCCTGGACCTTATCCGAAGACTCATCAAGGTAAGGTGACGTTACCAAGATTACTCAGTTTGGATTAATATTGTGTGCTCCGGAGCTACGCTTGTCACAAGCATTTTGTGCATAAAAGTGTAGCACTATTAGTGTCAGTTATTTGTACAATTCGTTCCTATTGAGGTTATTTGCTAGACAAAAATATGCAAATTAGTTGTTACAGTTTCCTTTCACATTTGGAGTCTGAAATGGAAAAGTGTATTTTGTGCAGTAGCGTGGCATAATGACCCTTTCATCAATTTTAGATAGTTTGCTGTTGTCTTGCAGTCACTGTTATAATTATGAGTTTGTTTTGCCCACTGGCATTTTTCTTATTTTTTTTTTAATTCTTAATGGGAGATTTTCCTGAGCAATATAAAAATCCTTCATTTTCTACATGAATGTGTTGCACCATTTGAGCCGGTAGTAGTTATTTGTGCAGTCCATTCCTAGTTAGTGCCATTTGTTAGTCAGTAATATGCAACTTCGTAGTTGCAATTTTCCTTGCCTAGTTTGAATTTGCACTTTCAAAGTGCATTTTGTGCATATTTCTTGGCGTTGGTGACCCTTTCATGAATTTATAAATTTTAAATAGTTTTTCTGTAGTCTTGAAATCTCTGTTAGAGATTTGAGTCCATTATGGTCACTTGCATTTTTCTGTTTTGTTTTTAATTTTCTTGAAAAATATTAATATCCTTAATTTTCTGCATAAAAGTGCTGCACTATTAGTAGTAATTATTTGTGCCATTCGTTCCTTGTTGCTGCCATTTGGTAATCAGAAAAATCCCACTTAGTTTTTGAAGTATTCCTTACGCAATTTGAGTTTGTAACTTCAAAGCAAATTTTGCACAATAGTATTGCGTTGATGACCCTTTCATCGTCAATTTGAGATAGGTTTTGCAATCCCTGTTTGTGATCTGAATCCATTCTAGTCACTTTAATTTTTTTTTCTATTTTGTTGCAAAACTTCTTAATGTATACCTACGCCAGGGTGATTTTCCTGTAAAGTTTAAGAGATCTTTATTTTGTGCATGAAAATGCCGCACTGTTAGTAACAGCTACTTGCAATAAATCTATCAAAAATTGAAGATTGTTTCATCAGCGGCATGATATTGCATAAAATATTCTCTGAATCTGCAGACACAAATTGTATAAAAAAACCGCAAGTATAATTTGTACATTTCTGACTGACAAATGGGACCGACAAGGAATGGATTCTGCAAATAACTACTAACAGTGTAGCATTTTCATGCAGAAATTAAAAGATTTATATATTTTCCATTAACTAAATTAGCTAGTTAGGAAATCCTATTATTTACTTATTTATTTTTTTGAAAATAGATCGCTGATGTATCGAGCACTCATCGACTACGATAGGGAAGCTCTAGAAAATTATAATAGCAAACTTTGTGCATACTTGCTGAAATAAAGAAACTGCGCCAAAATTCACTAATACGTTACGAGCTGCCTTACTTTATTATTAAAAGGTAAGGGTCCTTTGAACAGGCCCGTGAAAATAAGATTTCAAGATTTCACTTCTCAGTTTGAACGTTGCCACTTGGAAATGTTTCATGTGCTATCGCTGCAATCTCCATTTCACGTAGCCAGATTGAGCTTCTCGTTGTCTCAGTGGCGATCGATTAAGGGTCAACGCCTGAAATTCGATCAATGGGTAGCAGCCAGNCCCCCCGCCTCCGACGCCACGTCTGAAGTCCCGGACAAGTCACGCCTCGAAGTCTTCATTTCGACGATGAATCGAACTCGCCCGAACCGTGTGGAGGCAGGACGCCGAGCAACACCACCGCTCCAGAGCTTTAATAAAAAATATATAATATATATCTCCAGATGTACTGAAAATGGGCGAAGACCCGAAGCGTGTACTGAATTTAATATTTTGATGATGTGTGTTTTACCATTTATTTTACTATTGGATATCACTAGAGCAAAAAAGTTTTTATTTGTGACGGTTCTGGTCGTGATCTTTATACTAGGACTGCGAAAAAAGCAGACAAGTTTTCTTTAATAAAGTGACGATTACACTTGGGTGATTCGTTTTACCGGGGTGCTGCAGCTGCACCACGGCTACAGACTTTGCCAATTGTCATCCCTCAGGATTTGGGCTTGCTCGGAGATGCGCCACATCGACCACATCATCAAACTGCTTTGCTTAAGTAAACGAGTTTTTGTTGATTCTTGATGTGTTACTCTTTTAATTAACACTAATTAACCTGCTCCTTGTAGTAGGAATTTCTCTCTTTGAAATGTTGCTCCGAGCGAGATCATGAGAAAGGATAAATTGCTGTGTTTTTTCAACGATAGCTTTTCCCATCAGTACAATTTGTGAAGACCCCACTGGATCATACGCCGTGTGGTCGAGTAAGATTTGCCAATCTTATAGGTTTTTGTCGTCAAATTCAATGTAAGAGGCCCTCAGGGGCATATTGTGGCGGGCTCTTTCCCTGTCACAATATGTTTGGGCATCACGCACCCAAGGTTCCCGAGTGCCTTATCCGCAGGAGATGTTGCAGTTTGCCGCAGTTCCTGCTGACG
>LQNS02000303.1:11492864-11507863 GCA_001587735.2 Parhyale hawaiensis
GTAGCGCACTGAGCCAACCGAGATTTTCCGGCAGGAATGCCGAGATAAATTATTCCTACCGAGCTGCGGAGAACGACCGAGTTTGCACTATGCGGATCACTCATCGAGTGGATACGGTGGTAAAACTATGACTATAATAATAATAATTCATTGTAAGAGAAGCCCACTGCACTTATTTGCATATGGAGACCGGAACTTATGCTTCGTTACTTTGAATTGTGTTGCAGGTGCTAAACACAGCCTGAATATGTCGAGCCCATAGAATGATCAATTTTACAGCACTAAGTTCATGACAGTTTCATAGGCAACTGTTTAAGAGTAGACTCGTGAAGCTTGAATCAATAATTAGAGGCCAGAGCACCTAACAACGATTTCATTCAAGTCAAGTCTCAAAGGCTTGATTTTGCTGCCTAATTGAAAGCGCCCTGAAACTGCTTCTTGATTTTCAACAGGATTGAAGTAATTGTTTCGACTCTATGCCTGTCGCATCGGCTGGTGTGATGCGTTACATAAAAACGCGATTTTTATATCCTTGATATCTTGTGAACTGTAACTTTGTTTACTTATTTTCTTGTACGCTCTGCCGATCAGTTGAAATGCGAGTATGGGAGTTCAAATAATTTGTCGTGGCACCCACTCATCGTTCCTTCGTATGGCTGATTTTCTGCTAGGTGCACAACCAATTTCGCGAAGTTTGTACGAAAAAATTGTACTAGAAACTTACCTATGTTTATGTGTAGCTAAGACAAGTCGTATTCTATAAGTCCAGTCCCAGCAAAAAACCTTTCAAATTAGTACTTCGAAATTTACGCTTTTAGACGTCCCAACTCTTGCAAGCCGAAGTAAAAAAATTCTATTTAAAGTTACAGAATTACTTAATTTTTGGTTGAAGTGCTCGAGTCTTATAAACAAGTGCTATTGTCTGACCAGAGCCCTCAGGGGCATATTGTGGCGGGCCCTTTCCCTGCCACAATATGTTTGGGCATCACACACCGAAGGGCCCCGAGTGCCTTCTCCGCAGGGGATGTAGCATCTGGCCGCAGTTCCTGCTGAGAAGGTAAGTTTCGTAAAGTTAGGTAGGCTCTCAATACTTCCCTTCTGTTTCGGGAGGTGGGCTGCCGATCGAGGTGGCTGACCTATTCCCGCTAGACTTCTACGTTCTTGAATTTAGTTTCCTTCCCCTGTGCGGCGTAGCTGAGCGAAAGCGTTCAGCTGTTCCCGGGGGTTGGAGATGCACAACTTACGCCTTTTTCCTGTCAGTAGCGCACTGGCCACTCTGAGACCTACCGGCAGAAAAGCCGAGACAAAAATCGTTGACAATTTAAAACGCGCCCTTGTCGGCGCACGAGCCTGTGGTTAAACACAGGAATACAGTAGTTCGGCGCGATATAGGCAGTGTGCCACTGAAGCGCAAGTATAAACTTCTGTATACTACTACCACTACTTGTCTGACCAGAATAGAACGACCGTTTGGGGGCGTGGCATGAAACATCATCCACGTTGCCAAATTTACAATTGGGCTAATTTTTCTCTAGGTTATACAAATATCATTAAGGTCCACCAATTTTTATTTTTTTTGTCAGAAAAAAAATCTTTACGAAGAATAATTATTTGCTAGTGAATAATCATTGGGTGTTTGTTCCACATCTCCAACTGAGGTAAAGACCTAAACGCGTTTATTTATTATTATATATATTTTTTTTTTGTAAATCGAGAGGTGTCTCCTGTAGGCCTATTCCTCTTGTTTGTATATGGCAGATAGACTGGCAAACTTTTACATTTCTTCTTCGTCTGAAGGAATACTCTAAATGTATATTAAAGGACTCCACGAAGTTTTCTATGGCTGTATCAGACTTTGATTAATTGCCTTGTATTTCTTCCGCATGACGAACTGCAACATGCTCCGCTTCCTTTTTCTTCTAAAAAAATACTGATGCACGTTATAATCGATTTCCTTGGTTTAGCTATGTAAGTGATGGGATCCTGACTTGCTTGCTTCTGAGCCTGCCAGTCTCACGGAGTGAAGTAATCAACTGAAAAGGGGCGTGTTGCAATTAGAACCTGGTATTACCCTCACAGTGTAACCCGTGTAGCAGTGAATGCGACGAGCGATGTCAGCACCCCACAAAGTGTTGCGGAATTTTCGGCAAGCTTGAAGATATGCAATTTGGCGGAGTCTTATTTTGGCTGTATGTTAGAATAAAAATTTGAGAAAACCACCCAGATATGCTTCAAAAGCTAAAATTCAAACAATATATATGGCAGTCCTAGCCTTTGCAATACGAATTGTTGAGTATCAACGTCAATGTTTGTAAACAAAGTCTGTGAAACCCAGCTCAATATCCTACCATTTTGGAGGGTTGTCTTCGGAGTTACCCAACCTGTGTTGCAGTGGAGGCTGGTGTAGCACAGGTGACACCGAAGGCCGTATTGCAACACGCCCCTGGTGTATAGCGTGCCTCGGCCGGTAGGCGGCTGGGCAGACCACCAGAAAATAAGATGTGGCAACCGTGTAGGAATTTCTAGAAAAGCTGTGCTAATCGTACTAAGATTGCAAAAGTTACAAATGAGATGAAAATATACAACTTAATGCATGTCAGACTATTTTCATCAGAAGTACTTACTAATATAACTTACCTACATCTTCTTAAATTAAATTGCTTTTCTAATACAGTCGATAAGTACAGATGACTGATTCGGTACCCGCGCATTTCTTGGAACCACCTCTAAACGGTCATTTCATTCTGGTCCGTCTATAATATGAAGCTTTTTTTTTACTATGAAAGAGTGTTGTAATGAATTTATTGAAATAAAAATTATAATACTCTGTATTGTTTCATTTCAATACGTGCAAGGCAGTAATGCGCCACGTAAATCCCAGATATTGCCATAGCATTTTATAGAACGCCTTGGAGCGTGAAACCTCTTTGGGGTAATCTTTGCGTCAATAAATAATTGCGTAAGCTAGAACATCACGCGGCCGCCTAGTTTTCCCCTGAAATTTTGAAAGTGGGCGGAGCTTCGTTCCCGCAGGTGGGACGGCCTTATTTCGCGGCTTATGATTGGTTGATCTAGTTCGAACTCTTTAAGAATGGGCGGAGTCATATAATAATCCCTAGACAGTGTCCGATTTTACCCTAAATACTAGGGAAATTGGGTTATTTTTTAGGGAGAAAACCTGTAATTACCCTAAAATTTAGGGTAATTATCGCAAATATCTTTCGATGCTCCGCCTTTTTTTAGTCTCCGCCCCGAAGTGGGCGGGGCTTATAAAAAGGGCGGAGATTTTGAAGAAGGCGGAGCATCAGAAAATATTGAAAAATTACCCTAGATTTTGTAGAATTCTAGGGAAAATTTGCCTATTTTCCCTGACATTTTAGCGTTTTTCCCTAAATTTTTTAGTCGAAGGCGGGGCTTAACAAGTGGGTTTTTTCAAGCTCCGCCCATTTGATCAAAATTCGTAGGAGCTCCTCCCATTTGTCAATTTCCTGAGAAATTGAAATAGGCTCCGCCTACCGCCACTTACAATACTCCGCCCACTTTTTTCTTGGCGCCGCCCCCATTTTACTTTGCTCCGCCCCTTAGAAAAAGTTTGTAGTTTTAATCAAATATCCGGTTCGAATCTCCATTAAAGTATTGGAGTATTCTAGGCTAAAGTGTCCAGAAATTTAAATACGTTGAAATGTTCTAGAGCATCTGGAATGTCCTACAGTATTTTGGAATGTTCTGGAACTCGAAAAATCTGGAAACTATTCGAACATTGTGGAAGCTTCTAGAACATAGAGGCTTAGAAACTTTCCATGAGCTGTGCAGTGTAGAAGTACAGTATTCCCAAGAATGTTCTAGAACTTTCTGGACAAATCTGTTGTGTCCCGAATGCGTTCTGGTGAGAACAGCTATCTCAGTCTGCCGCCTGAATATTTAGCGCAAGGAAAAAAGAAACGGTATACTTCTTCAAAACTATTTATTGATATTTAGCAAAAAAACAGAGCAAGGAAGCGCAACGGTAAATTCCAGTACAACGTATAAAGTTAATCTTCCATGCAAAAAGTCCCTATCAAAAGCGCAAAGAAAACATGCATTAACCTACGTGTGGCAACAAGTATCCCTTCCCCATGGGTCCTATGTTTTCTATGTATGTTGCTCACTCCTTGCAGTACCTACCTCTCGGAAATAGGCCGCGACATTGACCAAAGAGACTTAAGCCGGAGGCCCACTAACAACTTTCGTTGCCGCTAGCAGCTTTGAGGCAACTCAACTAATCCGTTCACGTAGCTACGGCACGGCTTCAGCTTGGGCAGAGTTTAATTCTATCAAAAATTTTCGAATATTTCAGTCGCTATTGCTACTTTTACACTATAGCGAGTGGCATCGTTAAATTTTCATCAACTGCTCCTAATTATGAGCGGTTAAAGACCACAAAGATTGATATTTTAAGAATTACAGCACAATGTTCATAGACGTCATGCTGAAGTCACGGCCACGTCTACGCAGTCGGATTAGTTGAGTTTGTTCCAGGGCTGCTAGCAGCAGCCGGCCTTAAATGAACGTTTTGATCTATGAGGCTCAGGCAATTACTGTTACACCAACAGTCTTCATTTCCTTCTCTAATCCACAGCATAGTTATTCATCATAACATAGGTTGAAGCATCCCAAAATTAGCTGTTCCAAAAGAGAAAAAGAGCGACAAAGTATGCCAAGATAAACGCAGAACCCATGCAAGGTGATTCCCCACGCAGTATCAGCGCGCAGGAGCAACAGCAAGTAAGAAAAGAAAATAATCAGAAGAGTATATCAGGAGTCGAACGGAAATTGGAAGGAAGCAAAGTGGGCACCAAGAATTACTATTATTATATTCCTGGCTTTACCTCCTCATCCACGTCATACAATGAGATCCAAGCATTGAGACTCAGGTGATTAAGTCGCATCAGTACAAGCTTATTATTATTGTAGTTTGAGCCTCCGTGTCTACAGCCAAGATGATCTAACAGAGGAAGAAACAAGGGACATATAGAATGACTATAGCAACTGGGAATTTATGCACGAAGGTGTTTCCACACAGGACCAACGCACATGGGAACAACAAGTCGGGAAAGAAGAGAAAGAATTATTATTATTATTATATTGAGTAGTTTAAGTCTCCGTCTCCACAGCAACGGCGATCTAACAGAGGAAGAAGCAAGGGACATGTAGTGTGACGATAGATACGTGGAACCCATGCACGAGGGTGTTCCCACACAGGATCAACGCGCATGGGAACAGCAAGTCGGGAAAGAAGAGTAAGAACAGATTGAAGAAAGATCAGTAGGAGTAAAAGATGGGAAGGAAGTAAAGTGGGCACGAAAGACAGACGTCCCGAAGGCCTAACTAATGGCTAAGGTAACCTACACAAACCCCCTGGGGGCGCTACTCCCCATAACATAGGATGAGCGAAGAAGAGAAAGAACAGAATAAACCATGAGCAAGTAGGAGTATGAAATCGGGAGGGAAGCAAAGAGGGCACGAAATACAGACATCAAGAAGGCCTAGCTAATGGCTAAGTAGTAGTAGTAGTAGTAGTAATTTTACTAGCGCTTCAGTGGCACACTGCCTATATCGCGCCGGTATTGGCTAAGGTAACCTACACGAGCCCCCTGGGGTTGCCGGGCCCCATAACATGGGATGGGCGAACCTAACTAAACTAACCCTCTGGTCTATCCTATGCCTCCTGAGGGGTGTCAGTATCACAAATTTATACTAAATAAAGTCTGACAAAGAAGCTCATCATTACTACTTCTACTATTATTATATTAAGTATACGTCTCCCCCTCAAGAGGCGCAGGACAAGCCATAGGGTTATGCTCATCTGTTCGGTGGTGTGGGGACTAACGCCCCCCGATGACCCTGTAGGTTGCTTTAGTTAGAGAAACGTCTTTCCTTCCACTTTCGTGCTGTATTGATGATTCTATTTCTTGTTCTTCATGTTATATCCCCACTTACAGTTCCTATACACATTAATTATATGCAGGAACACTCTTGTACATGGGTTCCATGTTTTCATCGACAGACTGTACGTTCCTTGTTTCTTTACCTTTAGGAAGGAAGCACAGTGGGGCAAGAAGGAAAGATGTCCCAAAGGTTTCATAACATAGGATGGGTAAGGTAATGTAACTGACTTAACCCTATGGCCTATTTTATGCCTTCGAGGGGCTAGGTTTATAGCACAGGTGGGTCCTCCCTTTGCTCTTGGCTTCCGTGTGGCGCCAACCGACAAGCAGCCGTCTACTTGCCAATCGCAATTAGGCAAGTGCGCTCATGCTGGCTCGAAAACCATGGCAGAGCATCTAAAAATAAAGAGGCACAAGACCACCTTGAAATGCAGGAGAGAGCGAAGATATACCTAACAACAAGACAGCCGTCACACACAATGATCCCTGTCAAGTAACTGCGGATAGCTGCAACGATCCCTGCAATAAGGCACATTGTTGATTTCCCAGCCTACACTAAGATGTTGTAAAGAGAGGAGCCGCTAACTTCATCGTCGGCTACGTTCATCCATTTGGTAAATTCATTGGATGGTTAAACACATTGCCCAGTAAATATAACGTTTTACTTGGTACATTTCGTAATAAACTGCATGACGTTCCACTAAGAAAATCCGAATTTAGAAAACAATATAAGATATTTAAGCGTTAAGAAAAGGAGAGTTCAAAGCTGTCAGAAAAAACATAACTTTTGAATAAAGTACATAAATTTAGCCTCTGAAGTATTTAGAAAAGGAATGTTCGCCTCCAACGGTCGAGGGGGGGGGGGGCAATTTCAAGTCAACGCACCTAACTGCCTGCAAGAGATTGCAAAGATGGCGCAATTCCTTCTCATAGGATCTGAGTGAAATGACACACAAATATGTATATATGATGTGCGCGTTTGGTGGATTTGCGCGATCGATCGATCGCGCTGCGCGTTTGGTGGATGTTGTAGGTATTAGGCCGTAATTTCGGGTAAATTGGACTATATTCGGGTTTAATGTCGGGTAGGTTAGGGGAGGCAAGGACTNAAATCCACCAAACGCGCACAACATATATAAATATATACAGAGCCACGCCGGCCTCCGGAGAACCACTTAACAAATATCTCAAGTATTTTTCTAATCTATTCAAAATTTTGGGTTTTCAGTCTTGAAAATACGGAAAGATATTGGCAAATGTAAATACTATAAATATTGTTTTGACTTAATCCGCCTGTTTCCTAGTGACAGTGGAGTAACCTGATAGGCAGTATAGGCCATGATATGGCCTATGCTAACTACTAAGATTTTATAAACTGCAGTAACTTGCTATTTTCAAACCAATATTGTGCAAGTAAGAAAAATTCCATTGCAAATGCCAACAATATAGCCTATTTTCCAAGCTTAAGCTGTTGTATATCTTTGCCATTCAAAACTTAGCCAGTATTAACAGTTTTTCTAGATGATATTTATTAATGAATTATATATAACTGCAATATATGATAATTTAATCTCGGCAGTGGTACTATTGCTGCTAAATATAACCGTAAATGTGACAAAAAAATCCTCTCTTTAACTTAATATGTGTGGATATCCTGGTAGGAAGCACTTGGGGAAATTAATGGTCACATTGTATTTTAACTGTAACTAGAACACTGTGAGAGGGCATACCTCCGCCAAGTGAGGCAACGGTAGCAGAAAATTCAAATTGACTCTGAAACCATAACTTTCTTTGTATAAACTCCAAAATCTAATCATTTGCGCCTTTTTATATTAATAACAGCTTGTTCAATTTTCTTGAAGATCCGTTCGTAACTTTTTGAGTTATACTGTTAACAAACGTTATGACAAACATGAGTCAAACATGCAAACGAACAAACCGATCTGCACCAAAATTTGATCATTTATGTCTTTTAACATTACTACCAACCCCATAAATTTCATAAAGATCCATTCATTAGTTTTTGAGTTATTGTGCTAACAAGAATAAAATTAAAAACAGTGACAAACGAACGAACAAACAAATCGTTACCAAAATTTGGTCATTTATTCTTCTTATATACCTAACAACTCATGTTAATTTCATCAAAATCCATTTATAACTTTTTGAGTTAGGGCATCGAGAAAAAAGAGGCAGACAAACAAACAGATGGACATATCTTCACCCAAAGTTAATCATACCTAACAATCCCTGTAAATTTCATTAAAACCGGTTCATAACTTTTCGAGTTATCTTGGTGACGGACAGACAGACAAATAGACAAGACATACATACAGACCAACACTACGAAAACATAACCTCCTTAGCGGAGGTAATAAGAAGTCGGAGTGAGAAAAATTGGAGCGCCAGCGCCAGAAGTCGGAGTCGGATTTGAAACATCGAACTGCACAACTCTGGTTGTCTTACAGATAGCTACAAGATCAACGTGCATGGGGAACAGCAGATTGGGAAAGGCGAAGAAAATCAGAAGAAAGCATCATCAGTAGTAGGTGTAGGAAAGCAAAATGGGCACCAGGGCACAAACGGAAGAAGTTCCGAAGGCCTAGCTAAGGCTAAGTTAACCTACATGATGCCCCTGAGATCGCCGCTCCCCAGAACATAAGATAAGGCATCTTATGCCCCCTGAGGAGAAGAGCACATTATAGAAGGTTACGTGTTGCAATGAGGGTCGTATTGAACTAATAAATCACGAACATTCGGAATCTAAACCAGTGAATAAGAAGAAAATCGTACAGAGATGAAGTTACCAGGCAATGAATTAAGCATTCAATGAATTTCCCACTTATGAATTAACAGTGAACGCTTAAGCTAGTTATTTTTGCAGCATTTGAGGAGGAAGGTCGGGATTGGACGGCGAATACTACTTCTGATAGGCTACTCGTGTGCAAACGCGCTACTTGACGCCAGGAGCAGAAATTCTGCCAGTAAGCCACTTGGCTTCCTTACTTCCTGGTATGGACGCAGAGGTTCATAGATATTTTAACAGGATGCTTTCCAACAGAAAAACCGCAAGACTGGTAGATCCAGTCAAACTGTACACTGCGATAGCAACAATCAATAGCTAGAGCTGTAAATACTTCCATTGTGTCCCTACCGGGCTGACATGGGACTCTAACAACGGAAGTGCGCATAACGGAGCAGGTTTCTAGGCTTCTAACTCAATGGAATACGCCTCGGTCGAAGAGCGAACCGTTGTGCTATCACCGGTGGTGCAGTGAGAACGAGTGTTATCTCTGGCGCTGGTCATTGTTGTACCGCGGAGTCGATGGATAACTCATTGTATCGATGAAGGGTGCACTAGCAACGGGGGGGGGATACAGCAGTGATGCAGGGACATGAGGCTGCATCATGTCACGTGACGGCTGACACATAATCCAGCATGGCAGTTCCCCCATGCAAAGGGAGGCACGCATCCATCCCTGGGTTTAAAGGGTGTACGTTTTTCTTTGACAAGTTCTTCACTGCACTCCAACTGGGTGAGGTGTCACCCACAGCTGAACGACTTGTAGAAAAGTCTGCTCGATATAAATACAATTTAATAAAATAATATGGCATATATTCCTTCATGATCAGCACACCACAAAATGGAAGTTTTTAGTTAAGGCCACTATGGAAATAACTTTTTAAACCATCATAACACGCTACGTAACATAAAAAACTTTATTGCGTATTTACGGTTACCTATAATAAAAAAATCAAGCACCAGACTTACCAGTTACTAACAACTGCATTTCTCATAGTAGTTACCTCAAAAGACATTGCATAGTCCATCACCATAGTTTCTCTAGGTATGTTCTGTTTTTAAGAAAAGTTTGCTTTCCAACAGAGGAAAAATTCTAGCAACTATCAGCTTGTGGCAAACAGGTGCATGCAGGGGTGCCGAGATGTATGCACCTTTTTTGCTCTAGTGACTATGTCTGAAATGCCTGTCTCCTATAGTTATATTGGGTAGATTAACCCTCAGTTTCCACAATAATGGAGATCTCAGTGAGGATGACAGAAGCGACAGTGTGTCGATAGAAACGTGAAAGCCATGCACGAGGGTGTTCCCGCACAGGATCAACGCGCATAGAACAGCAAGTAGGGAAAAGAGGAAGAACAGAGTAAAGTTAATATCAGGAGGAGTATGAAAAAAGAAAGAAGCAAAGTGGACACGAAGGAAAGATGTCCTGGAGGCCTAGATAACGTCAAGGTAACCTATAGGGCCCCTCTGTGGCACTGCTCCCCGTAAGATAGGATGATCGAGCATAACCCTATAGCCTGTCCTTAGCTCTTGAGAGGATTCAGCCTTTCATGGCGTCCTCTTACGTAGACTTTTACCCTTTTTTTGTCAGAAGGGCTCTACTTGGGAAAGAACTCAGGGAAATTCTTTGAGACTCCACTTATACTGGTAGAAATACAGGGCAGAGAGCAGAGCATCTTGACCTTTTATAGGTACCTACTCACGGTAGCTGTCGATATCAGTATAGCTTTGTTGTTTTCGAAAAAATCGAGCATGAAAAACAAGGCAGAGAGCAGAGCATCTTGACCTTTTATGGGTACCTACTCACGGTAGCTGTCGATATCAGTATAGCTTTGTTGTTTTCGAAAAAATCGAGCATTTTTCATCTCTCTCTGTCGTTTAGCAGCATTTTCGACAGTCATTTGGAATGCTTTGGGAGAGTTTGTTTACTCTCTCAAGTTCAAATGATAATGAGTTATTATAATCAATAAGAAAAATATTCTTGCATGAGTAGTTTCCCTAGCGAAAGGGTTAAATAAACGAAATAGGAATATAATATGAGCAGAAAGGCCTCTCGTCTCGGCTGCCTCCCCCTATGGGAGAAGAGGAAGCAGGAGAGGTCTACCAATCCTACAAATTTTCAACGCAAAATGACCGATTACTTCAGGGTGGTTGAAAGAAGTTGGAATTAACTTACTGAAAGCTTACTAAGTTTAGTTGACATTAAGCGCTAATCTGTAATATCTGCAGTGGTAAGACGGCGTACAGACACCAGAGTTAGTACTTTCCATTTACGCGAGGTCTCGTTTAGCGGACTATGCCGTATTCTGCGTAAGTCCTAGGTGGACGTGTCGTGTAGAATCCTCAGAGACGCCACACCTCTCCAAAAGCGCACTAACAGCGAAATGTCCCTGGCCTCTAAGAAGCTACATGATATCAACGACCACGACTTTGTATTAGGAACCATTGCTTGGCCAGCTCAAGGATGCAGTGACGTCCCAATTAAGGGGAGGCCAAAGTGACACTTCGAGGTAAGTACGACCCACGCGTAAGCCTCGAGTCCCAAGGGCAAAGCGGAAATTACCCAAATTTAAATTTAAAAATTTTAAGTAGTAACAGTAGAAAGATTACTTCCCCAACAATAGCAAGTTGTATTGCGTCAATTTCTAGGTAATTTTTATCTATTCTTTTCTACCGGAAGGTTTCTTGTTTAGTGCGAACTCAGATGAGTTTTAGTGGTTTCAAGTGACTAGCGTACTACTACTGGCAAAGGAATAAGGCGCAAAGCATCTCCAACACCACACAGCACGACTAGCTGTTCCCTCTGCCACGCCGTTCAGAGTAAAGAGGCAAAATAGTGGGGTAGCTTAGACCAAATATTCAAGAGAATTCTGCATTTTGTGATACAAGCACCAAATTTGGCACATATGTGCATTAATATGTTGCAAACATTTTCAGATATTGGGCCACTCAGAATTCTCTTTTTATGTCTGCTATATTGAATTTCAAAATGGCTGCCACTTGAAATATACATTTGTGACTGTCTGTGGGTCTAGTGCTGCTAGTGACTTGATTATGGTGTTTAAATGTATGTTTTTGGGACGAAGAATCCAGTGGTACCAAATTAAACTTAAATTTATTTTTCATAGTCTGTAATATAACGGTATTTGAAAATTATCTATGCAAATGTTAGATTAAGCAAGATACTTTGAAAAGCACGATTTTACAAAAAAAACATGTAAAATGGATATAAAAGTCTCAGATTTGTAAACGTCTTCGGTATAATTCTGACATGCTACATGGTCCTATACTGACATTCTACAATGGTCTGGTATCTGACACTAGGTATACATTGGTACTGAAGATACATTTACATAAACTGTCATGTCAACAAGTTCAGCACAGCCACAAGTAGATATACGTTGTGTGATTGTTATTGTGCCTTACGGGGATAAGTATGTTTTTAGGGGCTTGTTTTTAGGGGCTTGTTTCCAAGGGGCTTGTTTCCAAGGGGCTTGTTTCCAAGTAGATATACGTTGTGTGATTGTTATTGTGCCTTACGGGGATAAGTATGTTTTTTAGGGGCTTGTTTCCAAGTGCTTGGTTATTTTACTTTGTTCGTATTTTAAGTTGTACTGTGATGGGGAGACAATAAAGGTGTAACTATGGGGACATTTTTGGTCCAAAGAATTGTGGGATTAAGTTCCCATAATTCGAGAATAAGAAAAAAAAAAATGCTCACACAACACGTACACGTCCGCATACGAAACTTCAGCGACGTCCCCATTAAACATGTTCATGGGTTAAATGATTACACACTTACATAAAATGTTAGTTCAGTGAATGATTTTCTGGCCAGTCAGTGAGCTCGGCTCGTGGTTGTCCCCACAATCGACTGTTTGTCTCACGTGAAACTCACTTGGTAAGCTGTGAGGACTTAGTAGGTTCGTACAGCGACTTGTGGGGACCTTCAGAGTTTCTTACTGTCAGCGTTTCTATGTACCTGAAGCTATTTCTAATAGTCATCATATATGAGGACTCCTACAGTCCCCACAAATGGATTATTGTCTTTATTCGGTTAAAGAGCCTTCAAGTTGAAGAGCAGCGTTTGTTTACTTTCAATTCAATTTAGAAGTGGCTCTCGTGGTGCACGTGCGTCTGTTATATTAAAGCTTTTGCAATTCTCTGTAAATCAATGCTATTTTTTTTGTGCTGAAATTTTATTACATGGCAGGTGCATCTCTTCTAATATAAATTTAAACCGAAACATCAAGTATTCACATCAACATCGAAAAATGTGTGCAAAATGCGCTTTATTGATTACTGGGCGTGAACAACTGAACATTAACCTGCCGCTCTTTTACTTTGATTACAACAAAAGCTGAATTATACGTAGCTACCTTGTCCATTACGTATGCAAAGATGACTTATGAAATATAAACTCTGGATTACTTGCATTGCAAGTTAGCCGGTACATACAACATTCACCTAAAGAAACACCGACACAGCGATTCACCCTAATATATTTTGACAAGTTGCCAGTGAATTGCTGCTCTTTTGTTTATAAAAAATTAACAGTTACATTTATCTCTCAGGGCACAATTCACTGAGAACTTTCACCAATTCGTACTAATCTGATGACCGCAACCACAACAAATTATTTCGACAGAGATATGACTGTAGCGTAACCGTGCAGTGTATCAGAGCCCTTTTCAAAACTGCATTGCTACATCTCAACACGACTGTCCTTTTTTGTGTACTTTTTTCAACATAACATGTTTTTTTTTTGCCAATCATTGCGAAGCATTGTTGAAATTTTGACGTGCACTCGAGGTGTCAACAAATCTCATAAAATTTAACGTTTCGTGAATTTAACACCTTTATTGTTTCCAATTGAGGCATTTAATTCGAATAATGGATTGCCTAAATAAAAACTTTCTATCTCAACGAAAAACAAACCCTGAGTAAGCGCAACACACTTATTGGGCAAATGTCTAGTGAATATCTCTATATTTAGTCTACTTATACAATGTTTCTTAAAAGCGTGCTTAAAACAATCATAAGACATTGGCTGTATTAATTCTTCTGGTAGATTAATGAAAACATTCACACATTGGAAGATAGCAAATCTGTTTTCTATATCAAGTCTGGCAGCTGGTAGGTTGAAGCGAACATTTTTAGTTTTGCATTGATGATCCGGAAGTAAATGTCTAAAATGACTGTCGAAATATTGCGTTCCTCCTGCAATTGTTTTACTTAAAAATTTGAGTAAAAAGTAGTGATAAATATCTTTGAATTGCAGTAACTCCAATTTACAATACATTGCATTAGTCGACATTAAAGGAACATTATGATCGTTGCGCTTGACTTTAAGAATACATCTCAGTACGTCATTCATAATCGTTCTGATTCGCATTGTAACGCTGTCCGGCGCTCTTCCCCATAATATAATGCCATACGTTAGTGAGAATATAATAACGAGTAATAAAGAGTACTTAGGAATTCTCTTGAAAAATATCTCGAAACCGAATATATTGCCCCTTAGATTTTGTTTAGTTTATTGCACAATGACGTTATATGAGCAGAGAAACGCAAATTTCTGTCTACAGTAACACCAAAGTATTTAAAAGACTCTACCCAATCAAGTTTCACGCCATTAAGAAATACATCAGGTAAAGTACCAATCCTAGAAGGACTAAAAATCATACGTTTTGTCTTTTCAGCATTTGGAGTTAATCTGTTAGAAGAAAGCCGCAATGAAAGATTGTCTATGACCCGCAAAAGTTTTGTTGAAACATACTGTAGAGAGGAGTCACTAATATAAAATACAGCATCATCAGCAAATAAAATAGATTTAACATTTTCAAACCAGACCATGTCATTTATAAAAACATTAAATAGAATTGGTTCAAGGACAGAGCATCGAGGCACTCCTATATCCACATTTTGAGTCTCCGATTTCACACCATCTATTATGACATATTGTTTTCTAAAAGCGTACTTAATCCACGCAATATACTACCAGCGATGGGCATGAAATTGAGAGAAAGACAGTTTTAAGAGACTGCGGAGTGAGGATGCAAGACGATGCTACGTTCGAAGAACATATTACTAGAGTTATCGCTGTGGAAAAAAAAATGGAGAAGATGGGTTTTACGAACTTTCTCGTCACGCGAAATAGATGTAATGCTCACACTATGGACGCAATTAATCCTTCCGAGAATAGAATATTGTTCCCCACTTTGGATGCCGAGTACAAGAAAAAAGCTTGAACAACTTCAAGGTATCCA
>LQNS02000303.1:11515268-11559409 GCA_001587735.2 Parhyale hawaiensis
GAACACTCAACACGCCACCCGGTGCGATAATGTCAAACTGGCGCCTTTTCAAATTTTTTTTTCGGTATTTGTGTGCATTCGGCAATTGAGACATTACCCTAGTTACAACAGAGGAGCCTCGGTATATGACCCCTCCAAAATTAGGATGTTTGGGTAGTAATTGGGATAGATTTTGGGTTAGGCTTGTATTAGCAAAGTTGGCCCTGCAAAAGTCGCTAGGCTACTTCAGTAATGCTGTACGACAACTTTGGAGCAGGGAGTTAAAATAACTTTTAGGCTAGTACTCCCTGAAGTCCCTATTACACAAACGGGCAATGTCTGGAGAACAGCGAGCAGAATCTCGGGGAACATGTCCGCCGAACATTGAGGTGCTATTACACGAGACTGTGCAATCTCAAGGTCACGTCGGTTGGGCAGCTCTATGTTACATACTTTTCATCTGAATATGATTAAACAGCGAGCAAAATCTGCAAGTTTTGGTGTAAAATAACTACTACACCTAGTTTAAAATAATTTGACAACAATTTGAAACGCTTATAAACAAATCAATTGAAAGTTCGCCTGATAATGCCCGCTGTTCTGGAGGCAAAGTTCGCGCAGTGAGCAAACCTCTGGCAGCAGCGAATGTCTGCCAGGCAGCGGGCTGCCAGCCGGGCAATTCCTCCTGTTTGCCGGGCAATGTTCGCCCGTGTAATAGGGGCTTGACTTTGCTAAAAGAGTCGTCGTTTCGTTCACTCGTTATTCTTACAGAAAGTAGGCTAGGCTAGTTTGTCCAGCGGTTAGAATAGAATGCTAACAGCATTCACTTTATTATCCCATGTTTAGAGACGTATGGTATCATAATACTCATGAGAAAAATAGAATTCAGTGTTCTCACAGGCCTGCAATCAATAAAAAGATGAATTAAATGTATTTTTTTTTTCTGAAAATGAAGGAGGCTAGCTATTGCTGTGCCTCCTGGATCCCTCGGAGTGGGAGAGAAAATAGAAGGGTATTAGTAACTGTGATGTTATTAAATTTCTTCAGGTCCGTTTACTTGTAGTTCCTCTTCCAGATGACTCCAGTAACACGGTTTACTTGTTTAGGATGAGGCGCATCACCGAAGTAGGCATTAGCGCCCCAGTAATACGGTAAATGTCATCTTCGATCCGATCCCAACAACCTCATCCGAACGCGATACAAGGGCAACTGAGAACTTTTAGGGAATTTTAAAGACTTTCTCCAAAAATTCCCCAAATTAGGTATAAATATTCTCCTTTGGCTTTTCATTCTGCAGAAGGCTGCGGCATCCATTTCAACAACAGAAAACTACGCAACTTTTTTGAGTTATAACGCATTTTTTTTCCACACCCGCCGTTGACAAATCCCTCCAACAATGCGAAATATTTGTTGAGACATCATATTACCTCGAATACAGCTAGAAGTCATATGAAAGTAAAACGGAGCAAGTTATGCATTTTTATCAATTTATATATATATATATATATATATATATATATATATAAATATATACCATCTGAAAAGAGAGTAGCTGCAGCTGGTACAACTGTTTTTATACCATATTAGGCAGCGATTCTAAGATAGTTGGGTATTAAGCAATCCTGCGAAAAAAAAAAAAGATATTTGCAGGTGCAACCGCTCTTTTACACGCACAGCACCTGTCAATCCATTTTCCTACGCAGCTAAAGTTTTGATAAGATTACTTCAGATGATTGATAAGGTTAAAAACACCAAGAAATGGAGGTTGTGTGAGCCCTGCTTTCATTGTTAGAGCATAAAAATAAATATCAACTGATAAATAACTAAAATTGGGAACATGTGCGTGTGTTAGGTGCAAGGCTGGCGTACAATATTTGAGAGCCCTGGAATCATATTGTATCAAGCGGCACAGTCAACACAGCTCATCATCACAGGATTGCAGTTTAATTATTGAAATGAACATACCCAGATATGCTAACTTTGGCGCCATACAGAATTACGCAAAACATAATTCTTGTTACTTTCCGAGACCAAAATATTTTGAAATAATTCAGCAATATTGACTATGAGCTCAGTGGGCTACCATATGATTCCAAGGGCTTCATACGTAGATGGCCTCAGACTGTTCAAATAGAAGTTAAATATAAGGTTGCTTCGACAAACAACGTGAAATAAAGTAAGCACAACCAACCGGTGACCACAGCGTTAGCGTCATTTGCATAAATGAACAGCTTCGGTTCGTTAGCAATTAGCTAATTAACAGTGCTTGGCAGTGGTACTAGAAAGATTACTAGTGCAGCGACACTAAATTGCTTCACGCTCAATTCTTAGTGACATTTAGCTCATTGTTTCTGCCGGTAAGTTGCAGATTTAATGTGAATTCAGACGACTTCTACTGGCCTCAAATGGGCAGGACTCTACTACTGGCAAGAAACAACTTGCAGAGCATCTCTAACACGACACGGACTAGCTGTTCGCTCAGCCACGCCGCAGAGTGCAAGGAGACGAAAAAATAAAAGAGAAGAAGACTGATGAAAGAAACTCACGTGCAGGATGTTCCCTTGTTCCCACACGGGAACACGATAACCTCGATGGGATGGGTTTCGTATCACCATTCGGTGGCCTATCTCACGGAGCAGAAGGACAAGTGCAGAGAACGTACCTAACTCTACATACTAACCTCGTTAGCAAAAACTGTGGCCAGCTGCGATATCTCCTGGGGAAAGGGCATTCGAGATGACACTTAGGTGAGTGAGGCCCATATATTCTGATAGGAAAATATTCCGCCTGGATATACTCCTGAGGGATAGCAATTAGTTGAAGTTTATTAAATGATGGAGGTGGAAGCAAAATAAAAAATAAATTCTATTCACATATTTATTAACAATTATCCATATACCAAGGCTTTCAGTCACGTCACTATACAGAATATCTTAACAGTTAACCTTTATACGGCAGGACGTTTTCATATAAAATCACGAGATTTATATACTCCCGAATATATATATATATATTTATAAGCATTAAGTACACACATATTACTGGATTAGAATTCCTAGATTCCTAGCAAGAATCTCCATGTTGGACGAAATGTAAAGTAACTACGGGCGACGCTTCTAACTGGAACGAGTTACTTTCTTTTGAATGAACCTATAACAATTAATGAAGCTTCGTTCTATTACATGAATTTCCTTGAAGAGTATGTTCAGCTGCGGTAACAGATGAAACTAGACAGCTATAACTTACGGATCTCAATTCTTTAATTTCGATAAGAAACCTGTTTTCATTTTCAATATTTTTGTTTTGGTTGGCAAGTTTAATTAATGGTGAGAAACGGTGAAAGCTACGCCAGAAATTGATTTTTGTTTTTTCCCTTGTTTTGAACTGATATTATTTTCAATAGTCATAAACTTGAACAAAATTACATCATTTTAAAATTCAAAATTTTTATTAAGGATATCCCAGTGTTGATAGAAGAACATACGGCCTACTTCTATTAAACTAAAACTATAATTTTCATTCATCCCAAGTACTCTACGTGTTCCACATATAACGGGAGGTAACATTTAAAAAGCTACGGCATCAAACATGGTAATAACTTTTCCATTTAGAAGCGCACCGGTCGCGGGGGGAAACCATTCCGTTTTTACAACTGTTACACAAAGTAAAAACAGTTCACAGTCGGATTAGTGAACAACACTAACACTATTCAGAGAGAATGCGCCAATGAAGTAGATTTCTACGCTAAGACTTGCCCAACAATTATAAAAAAACTAGTTACACACCCAAAGGATTAGGGATGGATGTGGTATTTTCCAGGTGATAAATGCTACCATGCGAATTTGAAACAATGAATGATACCAGTGCAGATAAGTTAAGCTCGTATGGGTTCACCATATATATTATGTGCAGAGAAGTGAACCTCAGCACTTAGGTGGACGAACAGTGGACCTCATGAAATTATTCATTAACGGAAATGGTCGAAAGTAATGGCAAAGCTACCGTTTTGCCGGTCACCTCTAAACCAAAAGTTCAACTTCATAACTCTCTGATCTGATATTCAGATAGAGAGTAACTGCAGTTTTTTTTTGTAAAAGAATGGCATACCGCAAGGGGCATTGCGAATCGCGTATAAAATTATCTAGCATATATTTTGACCATACGAATCAATGAAAATGTCGAATAAAATAACCCCAAATTGTTGATACAAATACAGGATACGAAATCAAGAAATCGGTAGTGTGCTTTAGAGCATCCATGTTTGAAGCGTACGTTCAACTGTCAGGTGGGCGAAGGTGTGCTAGTGACGGGCTTAGTTTATTAAAAGGTTAGTGGCTTATAACGGATCCCATGCCTTGAGGGGGTGGGGGGGAGTGAGACATGAAATATAGCAGATTTTCAAGTCAATATAGCTAAAATATTCATACATGCGATAAATTCAACGTGCAACAAAAACTGTTCATACAGTGTAATGCGAACTTAATATTAATAGGACAGAAATCCATGAAAGGAAGCACAAAAGCACTGTTAGTAACATATTATACATAGAAAATGATGCCTGCACACGTTTGAAACAGTCGAACCCCAAAAATATCTTATCAAGATGAGAAACGCTGGACCTTGCGACCTCGGATAATCTTGTTGCTCTCTACTAGACGTGGTGTTTCCTGTCTTAGTAAAAAGCAGTGCTATGTAACAGAGATAATACGCTCTGGAATCCAATGTCTTGTTTTGCACCGCGGGTTCGAAAATAAACTTACAGACGACACTAGTTTCCTGCATATGGCGTTTCCAAATAGCCATAAAATATACTACCCTAAACATTACAAAATACGCACACACTTTACGGCATGACACAGGGTAATACAGCTATTTGCCAAAGTTTCAATACATTTGATGATACCGATATGAAACTGCTCGTAGAACCAGCTAACACTAAACACAGCGAAGAATATAATCAGCAAGAAAGAACCAGAAGTGAAGCGCTCGTTAAATAACAAGAAGTAAAGTCCGTCCACAAGCATACAGCCCGCTAGGACATGTACCATTGCCCGGAAGGAACAAAACCTCCGTAAGTGTCAACTAATAAATGCGGAAAATTGCTATAGCGAGGCAACGAATATAAGCTCTCTAGAACAGAAGAAACAATATAGAATACTAGTACGCCTCGGTGGCGTAAAACCATTACCCGTGGTAGGGGGCGAATTCCAATGAAGTTATTTTTGATGAACGAGGCTAGGGCACAGCCGCATTGCTTCCCAAAGATTCGCTCTTCAATAATAAGATATGAAAAAATAGACGCCCCATTCTCCAGACGATCTGCCGCGGTGGAGAAAATTCAACGCCGTCATTTTTATGGCCAGCTAGGTCTAGTTTTTTGGCATGGGTCACATCTAGGTCAACCCACCAAACTCCCTACAAAAAAATTATGAACATTGCTCAACTCCTTCGACCACTTATTGTGTGGACAGGCATACAAATGTATGTATATACTTAAAATCTTCGACGATAACAATATCACCTCTCTCCCTTCGTTCGCGGGTGATAATAAAGTGACTTCGAGCATTAAGTTAGAACCACCAAATGTAATTCCACGAGGAACGTTTCACATGAAAGCTGTTAAACATTGTACAAAAAAGAAAAACTTACAAATATTGCATAGCAATTGTAGAAACACAGAAGGGACATGACGCACCTACTGTATATTTTATTTGAAAAATGCCGATGCTATATATACCCGAGATGATAAAGCTATGAAATTTTGCTTTAATCATATTCAATGATCTTGGCTGACTAGCTACTGTAGACTTGAACGTTTCAGCACTCACGCAGCTTTACGCAGCTTTTACAGCGGTAAAATCCGGATAATTTTACGGCAAAGTTGTGGCAACAACATTATCATTATCGGGTGAAGTAAATTAAGTAGTCTTTGGCGGATGGGCGGCGGTTTAAAACATATGATCTATTGTATATACAATTTGTATCGAGCTAACAAACCTTTTCGAGAGCCATACGAGAGTAGATAGTACGAAAATGCGGCGTTTTCTGTACTTGAAAAGGAATTACTAAATACAACCATAACCTACTGGTAGACGATGGCTCATTGCATACAGGTAGAGCTCAGAGTATATTAAATACGGTTCAGTGACTGCCGTACTTAATTTAGTCATCTAAAAAGAAAACTATCTCTTCAATTTTCCCTTACTGCATATAGGTAGGGCATTTTTCAGGCAATGAGCTGAACGAAAACTGTTAACAAATGAAGAAATGGTGACCCAATAAAAATGACTACATTTTGGATTACCCTAAAACTTTATTATCTGTAATTCAAGAAATCACGAAACCTGCTGATTTCAGCCACATATACCATTTTCCATATACTGTAAATAGCATAAGTATGTGACAACATATAACGGATAAGCGATACACATTGTCATATCTATTCATGTCCGTTCATCAAAATAGATACTTGGATTAGCATTAAATAGCAAACCAAACATATATTATCAAGTATTTATTTTGAAATGAATTGAGTACGCTGAATTACAAATAGAAAAGTCTTGCATATGTCCGCTCTTTCGACCATACTGTCAGTTGCGCACAGGGGAGTCATTCAAGAATTTGAAGCAGGCTAGAATGATAGAAAACGTGGCAAAGGCAAGTACCCCACCAATCTTAGAATAACGGTAAGAGCAATGTTAAAACACTCGATCAGTGAACAGAGAGTCGAATGATTGCGTGGAAGGATTTTCGAGAAAAGTTAATATTATACATAAATATTCCGCACTGCCCGACACCTCTACTTCAAGTGCATGGAAAAGAGATTCTCGACGACGTCTAGCTCTCTAGGAACAGTGCGCTTTTCAAATTTAAATTGCAGCATTCCAGACCTAATACACAAAGTGGAATCTCGAAAGGAATGGGCTGTCGACAAATAATTTTCAAGATGTGATACTCGTTTCTCACACAGCAGTTTACAATAGACAAATTGGCATCTGAAATAGCTTTCTGTGACTATCTGACAGATGTGACGCGACAGAGAGGAATACTCACAAGCGTGCATTGCAAAAGCAGTTTGTGAAACTCTTCTAATGCCTTTTGTCACATGCAGCAGTTGGAAACATCGGTGCAAAGTAACAGTATCGTCATGTTACGAAAAAAATATGCCGGACACACAGTTACGATGGATGTTGCATTGATGAGATGAGCTTTACATCGTAGCTGCTGTGTTTGTGGCATTTGAAAAAAATTTTAAGCTTCTGCACCCGCTAAGAAAACGAACTTATTGTTGAGAAACGAATAATACGATGCATCCCACCTCGCTTCAAATTAAAATAGTGGAGGTCACATTCGCGCCAGCGGTTAAATACAATAAATAAAAACAACAACATATCATGGATAGATTTAAATATTTTCAAAAAAAGGAGGTCCAGGAAAGCGCTTGAATGGCAGACACGTCGAGAATCAACTTCCTAGACCAAGGCATCCCAAGACCGCATAATAATTCTACCAACTGATGGGCAATATTGTACACAAACATCAAGCTAAACTACTTGCAATAATTACATATATCTACTACCACAGCTCGGCTGATGTCTCTTCTAATAGGCTGTGCCGTATGAAATGACCATCGACACCGAGGAAAATACTATTAAACATCAGGCAGGCGTGCCTACTAATGCAAGTAATGTGAGTGAAATCATGCATATGGATTGCAACTTCTTAACTGTCCACTGACTTTCATGGAAGTTATTTTAGTTTTGCATTAATTTTTATAGTTCGAACTGCAGTGTTGGAAAGTTACTATATATATAATCATCGCTCATTAATAATTGAAATGCGGCTATTTCTGCAGTTTGTTCCGATATTCGTCTTCATATTAAGATAAATGAAGGAAGGAAGGTCATTTCATGTGGTGCAACCTAAACTTCAGTGAAGAGATAGTCACATGTATTTAGTTGCTTCTTATGATAACATCGAAATGGGTAATTAGAGCAACCATCAGTTAGCTAACTTACGTGTTGCACAAGATATCTCGAAATCATCGGTGTAATATATTGGACAAAAAATTTATTGTAAGTTGATGAGAGAACAGATTGCATCTATAAATAGAGCAAGTGTGAAGGCAGAGAAAATACGCAAACAACAAAAACAGTTATAGAAAATAACTTTTCTAGATACATAGAACAGCTAGGATTTTCTAGACACGATAATGAGGACCACTTTGTACCACAACATCTCGTTAAATAGCAAATAACTTGCTGCATATAGGAGTTCGACAGGCAGTAGTTATACCAACGTCAGCTGAACACAAGTCTGTTACCTAAATAAATAGGTGGTTGTGAGGTTTCTTTGGAGTACAAAATAATATCTTTCCTTTTGTGGTGCGTCATACGACAAGGGCACGGGAATGCATGAAACTAATTCCAAAGGTATTTTCTCATTAACCTTTTAGTCTTCTCACGCATATTTCAGGAAGGTTGCTTTTTTGAAATGTATATATAAATACAACTGAACAGAAACATATAAGCTATCCTAATTTAGTTAAAGCACGAAATAAAAAATTTAAATAATATATTGCATCGCTGAAGTTAAATTGCACTTGTTCTTTTTTTGTCTGTAATATCACAAGTATTATGTTGTATGATATGAAACAGAAAAATTAGCTGTAGGTTTAAACATTAACTAATGCGACTTCATGGCAGCGGTGTGTTAGCACTATAGCTTGTTATTTCGATGGGATGTAGGCTACGATTTGGCGCACCATCAGTGCGAGTATGAAGCAGGTAGGGTCATCAAGTGGCCCATAGCGATTGGTTGCGGAAAAAGTTTTTTCTAGTCCATCTTGAAAATGGGTGACCATTATTTTGAGTAAAGACCTATTTACAAGTTTTGTTTCAGACTCTGCCAAAAAGCGACTGAAACTCTTAACAAACTTCAGTAGGCCTACAGAGAGAGTATCTTATTAAGATCGGGGGGCTAATGACATTCTTAGTAGACAGACTCGATTGAACATGAATTTTGCTGTGGGAGACCTTCAACTGCAAGAAACATAAAAAATCCGCGCTTTCGGGTTCTCGAGCGTTCTGATCTGCAAATGATCGGGGCGAAGTTTAATCTGATACATATTATTGTTTATCAAATTCTAATCACGAATTTGGAATGAGAAAAGTCGGCACGAATATTATTTCGAAAAAAAACCTCTGGCAGGATAAAAAAAAACACAAAACCAGTCTTGACTATAAGGGATGTTTTGACAATGGCACTCATTATCTGGACTGTGTCACTACCGGTGATGGGCCCTGTGCTAGAGCCAAAAAAAAAAAAAAAAAACTTGACAGCGCAACTTCCCTCGAAACTGCCGTTTATTTGAATAGCAGTATTGTAAAAAAACGGTTTCCGAAAGTAGATTCTATCGACGACCTCATACTTGCACTAACGAAGCATCAAATGCTGACCTACATCCCATCGAAACGGAAAGTTCCCACTGTTGTCCGATCTAACACACCGCTACAACCCTCATTACTTTATTTACAATGTCATAATTTTGTAACATTGTTCCCTTAAGATGTGGGTTTTACAGCAGCGACGAAAAGGCCGGACGAGCAATACTACAGATTCATCATATCAAACATTTAACTTCTTTTCTATTCAAGATAGACGGCAAGTTTACCGATCTTACTTCTTTTTCTAAAATTTGGTTCATCAGCGATGGAGTTGGCACATCATAACACAATGCTGGTAAGTTTAAGTTGAAAAGAAAGCGTCACGTTCGGTAAATTGCCGGTGAAAACTACGCATTCTGCGGTTCTAGCCAGCAATAGACCTCCAGTGCGGAATGGAACTTCTTGGTGCCGAATATTTTGACGCCCAACATTTAGGTTAGTTTTGGTAAGGTTAGGTATGGTTAGGTTAGGTATGGTTACGTTAGGTTAGAGAAAGAGCCGTCAGAATATTTGCGAGGCTTAGCCCACAAACACGAGATGCATTAAATAAATTACCTGAGGCAATATAGTGTTGATATTATCCTCTATAGTATGTGAAAGTTGATGGGCGCATTTAATATATTGTGCGAGTTTTTTTATATTAATCTAAAATAAAAGGTTTTATAGTAATTTCATCTAGTCCATACATGCTGTTTTCATTTCAATCAGCGCCAAAATATTCGAGGCCAAAAAAAAATGTGGCACCAAAAAATCAAGTAACAAAAAAATTGGTGCCGAGCCAAAAAGTACCAGACCCTTCCAGTGGGGATGTGGGGTATGACTTACGAGTACAGTCTATTTACCTACAACCTTTTCCACATTTCCATCACGCGCAGTTGTTAGTATTATCGGTAAACAACTTAAGCTCCATGTATAAAACAGTCATGAACTCGAAGCAATTTCATAACGGGCTCTCAGTCTTCAAAAGATAAAAAAGAGGTGATGTCAATACGACTAATTTACACATACCTAGTACTATAATATAAAAGACCTACATACATCTCAAACTATGAGGCGTTTGCAAGGAGCTTTAATAACAAGGAGGAAACTATACGGCCTTAAGATCGGCTCGCCAGCGAGTCAACCAAATCCGGTGTGGCTGTGACGCGTTCATGAATGTCATTGGTGGAAGTAACGCGGGAGCAAGGAACTTTACGGGGCAGCAAAAAAAACTGAGGTACTAATATGCGATTGGTGCATACGGCGACTGGCTGCAGCCACACCCGACTCTTGAGCTTCACGGACGAGGCTCCTGATTCCCTCCTCTCTATTGAAGCTCTTTGGGCGTCCGTGCTTTTCACATGCACTGCGACCGATATTATATAATCGGTTTTATTTGAGACTTGTCGAAAGCTTCAATCGTGGGTTCCCGATTCGCTTATTTGGATTGATTCCTGGCGACAATCGGAAACAGATAAACGCTTGAGTTTATATGTTCCAAAGTGAATGTTTAGCGAATCACCAAATCTCGACCACAGTGCACGTATCGCAAACGCCTTGCCCCAGCGTATTAGTTGCGTAGGTGCCTATTTACCCACAAGCAGCCTGCCTTCATACGCCACGATTGTTTCCACAACTTCAGAACGCCGGTCGCTTAAAACGCGACTCAAAAACTTTTTATCTAAGAATTTATCTATCAAATGCTGATAGGCAGCACTGATTAGAATCAGTTCAGTGGAATTATGAAAATACAAAACTACGCTAGCCTCATAATGCTACACAAGCCAGTATCGCACATACTTAATATATAAATATATATATTAGGTTGTCCAGAAAATTAGTATCCGCCCTCTAAGGTTAAAAAGTCCTAAGCGCAGATACTCCTTGAGGAACGAATGTCCAAAAAATCAAAGCTTGATACACCTCCACAATTTACAGTAAACATCAAACTTTCTAGTATTGATAGAAGTCTGGCGATCTGAATTAAGAACTTCGCTGAAAGTTAAGTATCTTCGCATACATCTAGAACTGCATTTGGTGAAATTCATCAATATGCACTATTTTCTGGACAGCCCAATTTTAGAGAACGGCCCATGAAATTTCCATATCTCTCAAGAGAAATACAGGCAAAGTCCTTCACAAGCAGCGGTTACTGCAACATGTTTAGTTCTTGTCGTGCTCGTTCATATCGGTTGGAAATAAACCAGAGGAGGCGTGTTGCAATGGCAGCCCAAGAATAGAGTTTGTTGTACAGGCGTGCCTTCTAAAATCGTGTTGCAATCACCTCCCGAAAAGCACTACTGCCAGCCTAAATTGCGGTTACAGAGGCCGCATTTTTTGGTTACCGGCGGTATTTTACATGTTCCGGCAGTCTACGTAAGTGGGTTGTGATTACAACACGTTTCAGTCTCACTACATGTTAACCAGGAGTAGTAGAATGCGCTCGCACACAATTTATTCAGTGAATAAGTAAAACAGAAAGCAGCTGATAAATACCTGTAAAAAACAAGCAGTATAACGAAATTCTGTCGGGAACACAAGAAATTGGCAACTAAACGTTAAAACGTAAAGAACCATATTATTGTCCAATACATACAACCTGCTATCAAAACAGGAAATGAAACTTACCTCTGATAATTAAAGTAGTATACGCATGAAGACGCTGTAGCGCTCCACAATGCTTGATATAAAGGGGTAATACGGGAAACTGAAAAAAAAGTAACATGTCGGTCTGGAAAGAACGGCACTGGAAACAAGTTGCATGGCACTGTAGCATTTATCACATGGCGATTTATCCCCAACATCTGGGCAATTACTCTAAGAAATACCCTGTTTGTACATAATGCTCTTCTCTATATACAGTTATAGATCGCAGATTAGTTCACAAAAAGCTCCACTGAATCGTATACTAACAACACGATAAAAAAAGTAAAATTTTGAAAGACCGTAACTAACGTGATGATCGCATAGGTGAAGCATTCAATGCAGTTTTTGGGGAACTAATCTAATCGATGAGGGTCCATCACGATGGGATGTGAGCTCGAGACCTTCTTTTCCGTCTCTCTGAGTGTCGGAATACAACATTACTGGCGTCATCAGCGAGGAGAGGGAACCTGTGGACGGGGTGTAGTTCCGAAGCAGCGTAACCGGATACTTGGCCGGTCCTCAGGAGTTCTTGTTTTTCTTCATCCGTCCATGGATGGAGGCCGGGACCACCGCGCTTTACTCTTGTAACTTCAGCAGTCCACGCATGGTCAGCCGCTCGTCTCTGGACGTGGCGCAGAAGTCTATGCTTCGCAGTAACAGCCGTAGAACCGTACAAAATAACCAAGGACGCTGCACCTCCAGTAACCCGAAGTTCCGGATGCTGCCCTTCGTGCACCGATACGTTAAACAGCCCGGAGAGACGTTGCAGCTGGTGCAGATCGTCATGTCTCGATGACACGTCCTCTTTAACAAGATACAAAGTGTGGTGGCGGTGATGCGGCAGCGTTAGTTCTAAAAGGGCGGACCCGTTCAGCACATCTCGAGCCACGGCCTGCACGACGGAATTTTCTCTGGAAGGAACCAAAGTGATCAGAGCTCGGCCAGCGTGTCTGGAAACCATAATGCCTGGACCCAGAATAGGACCGGCCGTCGAGAATTCCTCGGAATCTTGTGACATCACAAACTCATCGGCTTTGATGACGGGTCGTGGTACCAGTGATGGTGCGGAGAATTCATCTACAATACCCTTGGTAGAACACGACAGTCCGGATATGACAGAAAGGGCAGGCTTCAGCACAGGTGGTGTGTGACCATCGCCGCAGTCAGTTAAGGTTTCGTCGTGGTACTTTGATCCCAGCATAGATCCAATGTTGACGCCGAAGAGCTTCAGCCAGTCACTCAAGTCTGAAAAATATGCAGACCGATATCGTTAGCTACTTAATTGTACTGGAGTTTTGCAGTTGCGAAAGCGCTATACAACGCAGTACAATGTTGAAGATAATGAATATGAGAAATCAATTAAATTTTTTCTACGAAGCAAATTCTAAGAGATTTCTAAAAAACAACTAATTGAATGCAAGTATCGCATGAATTATATTTTTTGAAACGCTAACAATGAAGTATATTCTAATTCGAGTGTATTACTCTTTTCTATGTCGTAAGTACACCTATAAATTTCTCTCCTCCGCCAACAAGACAAAATGCCAGCGAAGATTACGTAGTCTTGTCAAGTCGTGTAAAGAGCTACAAACTCTTAGCAACTTAAGTTTAGAACGGTCGCACAGCAGACGCCGAAGCACACTTATTGGGTCAGTAATGCACGTGCTGCCAACGACCGAACTGCGCGGGATCCCATGCTCGCAGGTTTTTCCTTATACTGTAGCTTTCGCAGCCTTTTTTAAAGGCTATAAGGCTAGTGGTATTGATCGACTAGTCGACGCTTACATTCAGCGGCCCTGCATCCCTGTCACTAAGTACAGCATTAACGTATTATGATTTTTCGGCAGGGCGTAATTTTCCATCCAGGTTATTGAGGGAATTAAACGGCATGTCAGCCAAACGGGCGCAGATAACGGTTAAACTCAACGGCTTCGAAAATTTCATCGGCAAAGTCACAGGAACGACTGTGCACCTGAAGATGGCCAATGTTCCTACGGCTGTGAAGCTTCTAAAACATGGTTGCAGGGCGAAGAAAGTTAGCCTACGAATAAATGTTTTTGTTTAAGGCCGCGCCCAGGTCCAGAAACTGCCACACGCGTTCAATTTGTCACGCAAGTATTCATATGTTTAACTAGAGCACTCTGAGAGTGCATACCTCTGCCAAGCAAGGCAACGGTTACGAAAAATTAAAATTGGTTGTAAGACTATGATTTTCTCTGTATCAACACCAAAATCTAATAATTTGTGTCCTTTAATATTGTTAACAGCTTCACTAAGTTTTGTTGAAGATCCGTTCATAACTTTTTGAGTTATGCTGCTAACAAGCATTATGACAAACATGAGTCAAACATACAAACGAACAGACCGATCTACACTAAAATTTGATCAACTATGCCTTTTAACATTACTAACAACTCCTATAAATTTCATAAAGATCCGTTCATTATTTTTTGAGTTATTGTGCTAACAAGCATAAATCAAAAACAGTGACAAACGAACAAACAAACAAACGGATCGTTGCAAAAATTTGGTCATCTACTCTTCATTCATACCTAACAACTTATGTAAATTTCATAACAATCCGTTCATAACTTTTTGAGTTATACCATTGAGAAAATGAGGTAGACAAACAAACAAACAAACGGATGGACGGATCTTCACCAAAAGTTAATCATCTGTTTCTCTTAAGATACCTAACAATCTCTGTAAATTTCATCAAAATCGGTCCTCAAATTTTTCAGCTATCTTGATGACAGGCAGACAGAAAGACAGATAAAGACACGGACAGACAGACAAACTCGACGAAAACATAAACTCCTTGGCGGAGGTAACTATTGATCACACAGAGCTGGTAAATTCTCGCCTTGATACTTGAATATACGCAACGTAAAGCATCTATTCAATGGACCTCATTTCTGATCGATCAATATATATAGGTATATGCCAGTCACCTCAGCATGAATGAATGTTCTTCCTATGTATCTCTTCTTTCAAAACTAATGCTGAAAATTCTCAGTGGCTACGTAAAGAACTTAGCGCGGGTGGGGCAAAACATATTATAATATACGAAAATAATAGAATATACGAAAATATTATAATATACGAAAATTTCATCGGCAAAGTCACAGGCCAGACTGTGCACCTGCTTCCACTGCATAATTTCCCCTCTCCATTTTTCAAGGCGGGATTAATAGGGTTAATTTTACCCGAAAGTAATTTTTATGCGATAACGGAGTAAACGGCACAATATTTTTTTTTAACTATCACTGACGAGCTGAACTGTTCCCAGTACTTCTATAGCCCTGGAATTTGAGTATGGGCAAACTTTTGGAAAAGTACTGCAAGCTTTTGTAATCCTAATCATAATGAAGCCAGAAAATCAGGTTGAATGATAATGGGAAAAATATTTTCGAAAATGAGGATCCATTGAGAGAGCCCATGCAAATAGCATTACATAACCAGCCAACGTCTGCCGAAAGTTCATCCTCTAACATTTGCTTCTTGCTCAAAATATTCCGATTCGGAATACGTATTTTCTTGTACGTAACGAGCAGGAAGCATCGTAAGATTCTGTTGTACTATACATTTTATCATATCCTGGCTACTACAGAATACCTAGCTACGAATACTATTATTAAGAACATCCAGATAACACGGACAAAAAACAATTACGTTTATGAATTAAATAAACGTTTCATGATACAATATAAGAGGACTTACCGCTTGGATATTCGCTTCTGACGTTCATTGGGTTGATAGGATTGTTATTGGCAAAGCGATGAAGGTAAACTGCATACGGATCGTGAGGAGCCTCAGCCACCTTATCGAAGTGTGGAGCCAGCCATTGGCCGTGTTGGGGATCATACATGTGAAGTCCGAAAATAACCATACCCGTAATAGGGTCTCGAATGCCTCCATGGAAATCTATTAAGAGACTAAGATCAGGCCTGGAGTCTTCGATAATGGCTCCCCATGGAGTTCGTTTAATATCTTTCATAAGTACTCCTGAAGCGTCAAAAACTGCAATGGGGCTGCCAACGTTATCAGTAGCAACCCATAACTTCGATCGATCTGTCTGCATTCCCATGAGGTGGCCATGTTCATCATAGAGGAGGAGGGTTGTTTCACCTGATATCGGATTGTGGACATGGGTTGGAAGATTGGGATTTTTCAAATTTGTGTAGAAGAACTGGGTTAGATTTCCCTTGTCATCCTGCCAAGCAACCAGTCTGCCTTGGTGATCATGTCTGTAGGTCGTCAAGAAAACGTTCTCTCTCCAAACATGACGAACGTTTCCGCGAGCAGTAAAGGAAAATTGGACATCGTTTTGCTGCAATAGTCGACCAGCAGAGTCGTAGACATTAAGCGGCGCGCCTTCCCAGCTAATGAGGCGGTCAGCTTCATCGTAGTCGGCAGTAACCGATTGGCCATTTTCAATTACGGCAATCATGTTACCATTATCATCGTATCGGAACTGCCAGGACTTCATTCCCTCAACACTCTGCAGGTGACCGACTGGGGTATAAGAATAATTTGTGGAAGTTTCAGCGGTGCCAGGACCCCTCCAAGTGAAATGCGAAGCAACTCTGTTGCGTGTATCATACCAGTAGCGTGATCGGTACACCAAACGACCTCGCACAGTTATAGAAGATTCGACTTTACGACCATGGGCATCGTAACTTGAAACTCTGACGTAGGTCTTACGAGGATCTTGTACCATTGTTTTGTTATGGTGAGTTTTGGTGAACTTCAGTTCTTGCACGCTCTCTAACGAGCCAAGCGTAATATCGTAGGAGGTTTCGTAATCCGGAATAGGACTTCCATCAATCTCCATTTCGACCCGTCTAGGTCTGGCATATCCATCGTACAAATATCTTGCTTTGGCTGAATGCAGAGGCACGGCGGGACCGAAGCGAATCCTCTGTTCTTTCACGAGACCAGCGTGGTATTTGTTCTCAATTCGCTGTTCATATCCGAGCTCTCTGATGATTACAGATCTCAACAGGCCGGTCTCCGGCTGATAGCCGAACTCTGTGGACCCGTCCCCGTATATCTGATACTGGAGCCGACCAGCCTCGTCGTAATTGTACACGACGCGGCCGGCCTGCAAAGGGAGAACTTCTGCCAAGAGACGACCTTCATCAGAGTAGAGAAGTTGGTAGTAATGGCGAGGCATGATTGGCGGCGAGAAAACAAAACGATTGTGCAATACGGAAGGCTGTAGACGGAACAAATACTTGTGGCCTTTGGGGGTAGTGACGGAAGCGAGAGCACCGCCTGCGTCGTACTCTAGCAGGTGCGAGCCGCCACCGTTGATGCTGATTTTGAACGGCTGGAAATTCAAAATTTTTGCTTTATTTTTTATTCAAAAATGAAGTGGAACAATAAATAATTATTTAATTCGCAAGAAAGCTACAAGAGCCATTAAATGATTCTTACTTTATTCCAATTCTTTCAATAATTTAGAAAATCAGCAATTTTATTAACGCACAAGTCACTGCTCTTCATTTTTCATGAGCTGAAGGGCGTCAGAGTGTGGATGATAATATTTTGGTCTATTTCAATCACAATTCAATTTATGATAGCGTCACCACATTTAAAACAAAAGAAAAAATAACAAACCGACCAAAGCAATACGCATTTAAGTTAGGACTGTTGTTAATTTCAGGGGTTCCTAACTCTACAAATGTGGAAAGGTACGCACGGAATAAAAATATAAAATATTAACAGGTAATAGGTGCAATGATTACTTTATATACCGATCGATGTCATCTTTCGAGAAGTGTTTTTTGTATATACAACCTTGCAAGACCATGAGCAAGGTGTTTTACAATCTGCTGCGGCACGAATATTAATTTTCCTCGAACAGCGCATAAATTGTGAATAAAGCTTAATATAACGTTTTGCATAAACTCAACATTAGTTGGTTAGCGGATGATTAAACAGATGATTCTCGAATGATGCATGGCATTAAGAGTTTGTGATTGGTATAGTGAGAACGGCGGCAGCAGACTTTATGTGTAGTAAGCCTCTCTTGCTACTGTGTTCATGTATTATGTTGTGCGCGATCGATGGATTTGCGCGATCGATCGTTAAAACGCATAACCTAACCTAATCAATGTTTTTCTTCAACTTCCCCCCTATTTCTGAGTATATCGGGTAGGTTAGGGGAGGCAAGGCCTGTTTTTTTTTTATTTTGAAATTTCGGGCACCGTCAACTTTAGTCAATGGTAAAATGGGGTTAGGTTAGATTAGGTTAGGTTAGGTTGGGTTAGGTAAGGTAGGGTTAAGTTAGGTTAGGTAAGGTAAAGTTAGGTTAGGTTAGGAGTTTGAACGATCGATCGATCGTTTGCGCAGCGCGATCGATCGCGCACAACATATACAAGAAAGAAACGAAGCAAGACAGCGACTTCTTGCCGTTACAAGAGCATAGCGTATTGTAACTTGTATTAAAAACAATGCGTTTTCATTCATCACGAAGGACATTTTGTAAGTGCTCAGGGAAGGTACATTGATCATACAGTTGCCAAAAAGGGGAAACTAAATAATAATGGTGAAATACAGTCCTTTGGCCCTGTTTTCTATGTGAATTCCACTATATATAAGCGGAGTGACTCATCATAGGTATGTACAAAATCAGAATTGCCGAATCTATAGCGTCAAAAGGGGGAAGATGTAATTAGAGAAAAAATAAGAATTAACTAGAGCACTCTGAGAGCGCACACCTCCGCCAAGTGAGGCAACAGTAGCAAAAAATTCAAATTAGCTCTGAAACCATAATTTTCTTTGTATTAACTCCAAAATCTAATCATTTGTACCTTTTTATAGTAATAACAGCTTGTTCAATTTTCTTGAAGATCCGTTCATAACTTTTTGAGTTGCACTATTAAGAAACGTTATGAAAAACATGAGTCAAACATACAAACGATCAAACCGATCTGCACCAAAATTTAATCATTTATGTCTTTCAACATTACTAACAACCCTTATAAATTTCATTAGGATCCATTCATTATTTTTTGAGTTATTGTGCTAAAACAAACAAATGGATGGACATATCTTCACCAAAAGTTAATCATCTGTTCCTCATAACATACCTAACAATCCCTGTAAATTTCATCCAAATCGGTTCATAACTTTGCGAGTTATCTTGGTGACAGACAAACAAACAGGCAAACACGACGAAAGCATGACCTCCTTGGCGGAGGTAATGAATGTATCACGTCAAATGTGGGAATATTTTATTAGAGTATTACTGCGTAAGTTATTTACGGTAATGAATTTGCTTCAGAAAAGACAGACATAATTTTTTTCTAGCTGATATATCTAATCAAGAAATTAGCCTTTCTGCTATTCACTCGTACGTGCTTAGCAACATAGTGTTTAATTTCACCTAGTATTAAAAATACATACCACGCATACTGTAGCTAGTTATAATAACATCTCTTTCTGGCCCATCATTTTGCGTTTTGCCACATTAATGCAAGAAAAAGAAAGCACTGTGACCTACCTTGGCACTGAGTCCTTCTCGGTAGTGGTACTCCTTCTTCGTATCATCAGCGAAGGTAACACTTTCAAGTCGTCCGTCCTGATTGTAGGTGTATCTCTCGGTCACACTGCCCCAAACTCTTTGCTCCAGCTGACCAAACCTGTCGTAGCTGAGCTGCATTGACATGAACGGCTCGGTGGGGATCCACCTCAACGGGCGGCCAAGAGAGTCGTAGGTGACATTCAGCAGCTGACGCCCGATGAGATCCATTACAGCTTCCGTTGACGATGATACGTCGTACTTGAAAGTGAGAACATCCTCCCCGTTGACGCGCATGTACCTGCCAACCTAAGCAGAAAGAAGAGGAGTTGTTTTCAATTAAGGGAAGTCTGACGTGGAAGGACGACAAATAAGATAATAGGCCAATGTTGCAATAGAATTATTTAAGGTCAGTGAAGTCAGTGTCTGAAGCAAGAGTCATAATTACACGTTGATGTTTCACGCTTATAAAAACGTAGTAAATTTCATGGTTACCTACTGGTACACAACCAGCGACAATACGAGCAGGCTGTTAGTTACCAAAATACTGGGTATTTTAGGCATGAAGTAACACAGATGCATACGAAGAATGAGGTGTAGAACAGTGTCAGAAACAGTGTTACATCTCCGGTATGCAACGTAGCTACAAGCGTGTGACCTATGAAAATTACAAAGTAAAGAATTTACGTCTCAATACATTTCCACTGGTATTCTTTAAAATGACAAACCTTGACTATTTCACCAAGCCGATTCCTCTCGGCTAAATACCGCCAGTCGAAGCTGTTGATAAGTTCATCAGCAATTTCGGTGAGTTGCCGGCCAGGGACAGGGAAGGAATGGGACAAAGTAGGTGTATCCAAGAGAGGATACGGGACAGTTTCGGTAGCGATGTGGTGGTCCCATGGTGAAGTAGTCACCACAGACCCAGCCGGCAGGAGGGCAGTCGTGCTTGATGCCTCTCCTATGGACAAGGGTCAGTATGCTCTTCACTTTCTACAATAATAGCTAAGTCTCTAATTCATCACTGGAATGCATCTACAATGCTACACCGTGAAATGTAGCTTAAATAAGGAACACAAGTATGAAAACATGATAAGCAATATTCAATATTGGATGATTGAAAGCAGAATGCAATCTCCCAAATCGTAAAAAATTCAAAATCGACATGGTTTATTGGAGTTGTTATGTTACAGTACTGCCCCATGATATGGCTTAAACAATACACAATAAACTATGTTTAATGTAACTATTGTAACACCCCTGTGAGTACCTAATAAAGTTGATTGATTGAATTTAAAGAAGAGTTACTCACAGAAACAATAAAATCGAATGCAGGGCACTCACCAATAGTTTCAGTAACTTTGGCACCGTTGATGAGCATGGTAATTGGCGAACCACCATCCCTGGTCACAGTCACTCGAGCGCCCCGAATGCTGAGATCGAAAGTGAGTTCGATAAGCTGGCCCGATGGCGTCACAGCGCGGATCAGTCTACCGTACTTGTCATAAGAGTACACACGAGCTCGACCGAGAGAGTCCATCGAAGATCGAAGGAGTCCCGTTGCTCCATGATACGTTAAGGTGATGTTGTGTTCATTAGGAGTAATCATTCTCTCCAGTCGTCTCATCCTAGACATGTTCAGAAGGCACTTCTGCTGTCTCGAGTTCTCCACCATAGTGACCTGGCCGGTGTAGTCCCTTAAGAAGGATACGCGATTGCCGGCGCTGTCTGTTACAGATGAGAGTTTACCGTTGCTGGTATTTACGTTGTACACGAAAGAATACAGCGTTCTACCAGTCGGAATGTTTCGAGTCTCAAAGTGATGACCAAATCGGTTGAAAACGTAAACTTCCTGGGACTCGGGTGAATAAATTTCATAGAGCCATTGAGGAGTTGGCTGCGGCAGAGAAGAAGTTACGGATCGAACCCGCAGATTTCCCTGATCCATGACGTGTACGACTCCGTCGGGAGTAACAGCAACGGCGGATATGGTAGAGAAGATTGCGTTGGCAGCGAGCACGTGTGAATCATCAAAACACGAGCAAGAGTCTTCACGGCAGTTACATTTGGATTCTGCACCAGCAAAGTCGGCAATCCGTCCATCGGTGATAATTACGCGCACGCGATTCATCCTCTCAGTGTCACTTTCGGCGATGTAGAGGTCACCATTAGACGCAAAGGATAAGCTTTGCGGCGATCGAAGTGTGGTGTGAGTTGCCAAATCAGAGGGTGAATCTGGCCCTTGGGGTGGGCAATGCAAAGGTCTACCGGCTACCACTTTTATCCGTCGGTCATGAGTCAACCGTAAAACGTGATGGTCATCCAGAACGTAGAGGCTCTCATCCAAGGGACTTACAGCAACCGATGTGGGCCACCTCAAGCTGATGTCATCGACAGGAAGTGTTCCGGAACATGGTAATGGCTGCCAGTGAGAACGATGTCGGTGAGTCCCAATTACTGTACTGATGATCCCGTCGCTATCCACAGCTCGTACGTTTGTGCCATCGGCAAAGTAGACGACTTCTTCTGAAGAGACAGCCATGCCCTTCGGATACTGGAGCTTTGCATCTCGAGCTCGGCCTCCATCACCACAACCAATGTCGTCCCCAGGGAGACAGCGTTTACCGGAGCCCACGAACGGCATATAGTTAGATTCGGGATTCGAAAAGTCATCGGGATTCTTTACACGTAGAATTTGATGGGCTTCAGGATCGCTGATGTAAACATAACCAGACGCTGGGCCCACAGCTAAGTGATAGCGGTAGGACACACGAGTTTCGCTGGAAAGAAAGAGAAGAAACGAATAGAGTTACAACACAGTGTAAGTGGAAACAGAAAGATGAATGCAAATTTCAGTCTTCGTACTCATAGCATCTGTTTTTTGCAAGCTAAAATTTTGTATACGACGGATATATATACCGGTACTTGACGGTATTTACTATACGTTTAATGGTAGTGAAATATTTGTGAAGCGTATATGGGCAATCTCTAATGTGAAGCAAAGAGCAACGCGTCGCTTAGCAAGTATCTAAGGTAGAAGTAGTTGCACTATCATAACTTACAAGGTAAGGTGACATTCTACTTACTTCAGCTTGACGACGGTCCTGACGGTGTGGTCAGGCATGATCCGCCTGATGAGATTGAAGTCAGCTACGTACAGGGACCCGTCAGGTGCGGCCGTGAGGTCGGCTGGCGTCAGCAGTCTTTGGTTAATAGCATCACCTTCACAATTGCCACAACTGACCTCACGTTGACGGCCGTCGCCCATGAGAGTCCTCAGGACTCGAGGCCGTTGTTTTAGGTAGATGTTACGACCATCACCTTTCTGGAGAATCCCTGTGACACAAGCACGGTAGAAACGTTAGAAAAATTCACGTGGGCGCCTAAAATGTGCCTGCACTAGGGCTCGAGTTTCGATAAAAGTACTCCAAATGGATAATAATAGCATTCCACCCACAGCAACAGTTTAGAATATCAGTCTCAATCGGTAGTGTTCACAGTGCATGGTGTTGTATGGCATGGCTTGGAATATAAAGACGTATATATAGGTACTCAGTCAATATGGAGCAACGTAAAATTATCAAGTATGCACACGATCATTACGGTTGAGTGATTCATTATTTCGATTATAAACGCACTTCTAAGCTTACTTTTAGCGCAAGTAAGACACAAAATAATTTTTTCTGGTAGCTTACCTTCATGGAAGTTGTAGCGATGATGTATGGACAGGTCCCATCCACCGATGTCTGAGATGCTCATCTCGTGTCCGGAGACCTGAGTGGTCTGAGTGTCCCAAATGATCTGATCACAGTTACTGTAAGCGTAGCCCACGCGGACAAGCGCCCGCGTGACGCCGTATACCCGTTGGCTGTAGGGTATTGAAAGTAAATTATCACTCCATTATACGTATAATCACCATGAAACTGTCTTAAATAGAAACAGTTTCACTAAATCAACTAACCGACTCTGAAAAGCCTAGGTGCTCATGGCGACGATTGAAACAAACAGAAGCGCCGCAACAGAGGAAATTAAGTAGTCGTATTACGAAATACAGAAACGATTGGCACATAAAATCCGTTCAAAGTTTCCAGCAAGCGACAAGAATGTGAGTAAGCAAGAAACGCAACAATACAGGGGCAGCGTGCTAAACTATAGTAGTACAAATTGGCATGTCCCGTATCGTACAATGTGAAGTCTAAACGGTATCATGAGAGATAGGGATAAATAACACCACAATTTACCGATATATGTTGAGCCTGTCCCACGCATAGGTGAACTTGATGTCTGCATCGGCTTCGAACGTCTTCTCGAAGAGAATACCCTCAATGGTGATACGCAGGTAGATCAGCCTTAGGGTATCGGGTATGCTGTCAGGTGTGAGCTGCAGCTGGATTGTTGATTCATATCCAACTGACCTGTTAACAAGACCAATTTTCGCTTGTAAGTTACTATAACTGAATCTCCAATAGGAATATACTTCAACTCCTCAGGTACGAACAGTTTCAAAAGTTAAAACAGGTGGCCGTTTTACAAGGAGAGATGAAAATAAAATACCAGCTGTAAGAACCACAATTAAACTAATACGAAGCTGACGTTGAGCCCAATTCCACAAGGAGATAGTATGTGAAGAGAAGAAAATAAACAAGATTTCTGTCATAATAGAGCAAGCTTTGGCACCGGATTAAAATAACGCAGAATCCTTTGTATGCTATTATATTAAATAGGAGCAGACGGTTAAAACCTCGTCCGAGCAACATCGATATAGTAACAAAACATCATTATATAAAGTGAAGAGCCTAATCGAGAAAGGGATAAAAGATAATGTTAATTGCAACATTGGCTTTAAAAGTCTTTGCGAAAAGAATTCCTACAAAGCCTCACCATCATTTCATTTGAAATGCTTCATGTGCAATGATGCTGATGATTATTATCATAACACTTAGTTTAACCTCTGATGAAATGATATAAATGAAATGATGCTGAGGCGTTGATATAACCAACGGCTTTATAGAAAGTCGGGCACATCTATGTATGCCTACAAAAATCACACATCTCACTTCTAACGTTATGGATTCATAAATGAAATGCAAAAAAAAAAAAAACACGAATGTTCTGATGCACGAACAAAGCACAAACAATTATGAATGTACCTAGAAGAATGATAAACCAAGTGCAAGCCAGATCCTGGAATGGGAAGAGATTCCTGGACGACCTGGGACTCAGCAAGAATTGCGGACCGCTCTGGACACCCGCCCTGGAAGCCATGCTTCCAGGTGGCCAGCACGACAGGCTTGAGCTGATCGTAGTCGTGGTCCAGACATGGAGTAGGTGGGGGAGTAGGCACGATACTGGTCGTGGTCATAACTACCGTGTCGATAACTACAACCTGCAACAGTAAACGAAAAATACAGTTTTCAGACTCCTAAAAATGACTTAACTGAAGAGCATAAAAAGGCCAGGATGTTTCTTTTTTAGTTTTTTCCCAGCGAATTGATAAGTGTGAAACTTGTAAAATATAAGTTGACCACAATGTGCACTACACACAAACAGCTTGTTGTATAAGTTTAGTATTCTACAGTACACCTTAGTATGAGAAGAAGAAGAATCAGAAATATGTGCGCGTTCAGATGCAACATCATTATCGGTATACTATAGTGCACACGTTTGTCATTATAAAACTGACAGATCCTAGTACAAGACATTACTACTAGTAAAAAAATTACAAAAGAGTGCAACAATTTCATTTCAATAAAGGGGCATCATAAGATTGGTATAAAAACAGACAAGCTTGCACAATGACTCACCTCATTCCAGGGCACTCGGACTGTCTTCACGTAAGGCCTGAAAGGAGGTTTGCCGAAGACCAGCTTCACAGCCCCCCCGCCATTGACCATCAGATCGAACCTGCCCCCATGGCGGGTGAGGGTGAACCCGGTGTCGTTTGGTCGGAACATGGACACACGGACGCCCAAAAGACCGGAGCCTTGGCCGCTGATGACGCGACCACGAACCACCGAAGCCCGGCTGCAGAGGCAAGAGAAGATGAACTGAATTGGAGTATGTGAAGGCAGCGAAGAAAATAATAGATGCATACTGACATAACTGTTTCTGCTTCTCGTCCTGTCGGAGTACGCGCGTTAGGAAACTGCTGAACAGAAATCCTGTAATTATTAGCTGGATGTCGTGAAACCTTCTCTAAAGCATTTAGCGAGATGTTTTCATTCATTATCAGTAGAAAATATAGAAAACACAGACATAAAGTTAGCGTTCAAAATTATCACGGAGAGTACCCCAAGGTTTATTTATTAAATTTTCACCCTGAAAATTAATGGTGAAATAATAAAAACAACAAAAAGTTCGCTGATATTTCCTTAGCATCGCAACTTTGCAACCATGAAAGCAAAATATCGTAATGGTATAGTGTCATACAAGTACCTGTTGTTATTAGGAGCCTAATAAAAAAGCCACATGGTATCTTATGGTGTGACTTGTATAATTAATTCTGAGTCAGCTGACATTTACACATATGTAAAACTGCAAAACATAAAACTTACATAAACTTACTACAACATACTGAGACAACAATAGTAAACAAAATTAGACTTAAATAAAATTACTGCAATCTACAGAGACAACACAAAAAATAAAACTTATATTAACGTACTACGCCATACTGAGACAACAGTAGCTTTCGCACAAACTATATAGAACGATTGAAAAACAGCCAATGGAAACAACAAAGAAACTCAATTGAAGATGAAAAAAAAGAACAAAGTATCATGCACAGTTCCACTTCAGTCCACTACAGAAAGACGCGTTGGAAAATCATTGAAATTTTTCATAAAACAGCAGAGTATTTCACGGCAAACTATTGAGGGCTACACGAAGCACGTTAAGATTCATGCTTACCTTGAAATTTACTTTAATGACGGTAATATCAAGATGGAGGTGGTGAAGCTTTTACCGTATTGGCTCTCTATTACCCTTTAAGTAGGGTCTCGAGAGTGATAATCAGATTATTGGTACCGATGAAACCAAACAAGCAAAAAAAAAAAAAAAAAAAAAGAGGATATGCATAAGTTACAGTCATTAATACAATAGCAAACTTACCTTTCGTTAATTTGCTTCCTATGCAGGCTGTGGATTTGGTATATCAACTTGATAAATTACTTCACACAACGTCTAAACATATAATACTGCGTTAGCCCTCTCGCTACAGAAACTAATCAATATTATGATTTAAACGAGGCTGAAGAAACGTTACAAATTGTACAATTGTTTATTTGGAATGTTAGACTTTCAAGGTGATAGTTAGCTAGATAAAACAGTTGATGGTGTCAGGCAGTAGTTAAAGGGCGCAACAATCAAGCAAAAATATCGTTGAACAGCTCAGCCTGTTAATCTTGTCGAATTTGTAGAAAACTGAAGTTTTGGGCCTAGTCTCCAGGTGAGTCAGGTAAAAATTGCAGTTTCATAGTAATAGAATTATTTGATTTTGGATTAAATGGTCCCCGTAGACCTCATAGCGTACTGTCTAATATTTTGGGCACGATTAAATGAGTTACCAAGCACAGCAGAGCATAAAAATTTGTTTGATAGATAAAAAAAAATTCAACTTTTTATTTTCCGGCAATAGAACGTAACAACACGAAATTATTATTTAATTATTATGTCATAATTAATATTGCCTTTCTCGCGTGAATGACGCAACACGAGAAAAAAGCTCAGGAGATCATTTGGTGGAGGAAAGGATATTCAGAAGCTTAAGTCTCCGTTTCCACAACAATGTCGATATCACAGAGGAAGAATCAAGGGACACATAGTGTGACAATAGACAGGTGGAACCCATGCACGAGGGTGTTCCGACACAGGATCAACGCGCATGGGAACAGCAAGTCGGGAAAGAAGAGGGAGGACAGATGGAAGAAAAATCCGTAGGAGTAACAGGTGGGAAGGAAGCAAAGTGGGCACGAAAGACAGACGTGCCGAATGCCTGGCTATGGCTAAGGTAACCTACAAAGTCCCTCTGGGGGCGCTGCTGATCATTTGGTGAATTTCTTGGTCAACTGACAATATATTTATAACGAAATATTTCATCCTGAGTGGGTAAAAAATCAATCAGCGAATAATATATATTTCATCAATATCTGTTGTAACTAACTTATCACCTCTTTGAAAAAAAAAAAAACATTCGTACATCCTGTATGGGACGTTGTACCGTCGATGTACCTGATCCACATCACAGTGATCCTAAGACATCACCCTATGGGCCTGGGAGTAATCGTTTCCTTGGGGATGAAGGAAACTTTTTTATGCTCTTCAAAGCCCTATACAGAGCAGCACAATTGCACCTGCTAAGCAGAAATAAAGACCAGACAATGAGATTTCTCGAAGACAACGGCCCAGACAGATAGACGAGATCGAAGACAATCTCCTCATCACGGCAGTTGTAATGAAGTTCTAAAATAACAGAGCTCGCCGGCCGGAGGATAACGAGAAAATCTACCGAGTAATTCCCCTGAGTCTAAGTGCTTGTCGTCAAGAGAATCCACACCACTTTGTTCATCAAACGACTTGGCATTTCAAGTCCAATTAGGTCTATTGCAAGGAAATCTTGTCGGCTAGGGCGTTGTTGATCGCACCCTACAGCTGGACGAGGGCAACGTCTGTAGGACATCACTGCAACTGTGATGGCAGAGTGGAGGTAAACCAGCAATAAAAATGCTCCTCAGAGCACGAAAAGATCGACGCTAATCCTATAGAGAAGCAGGAATTGAGGATCTTCGTTACTGCGCCTTCCCCCCCCCCCCCGGTCCAGGGTTCCCTCAGTTTCAAGGGATATTGCGGAGCGGCACAGACTGGCTAAGGGTACTTAGGGCACCTAACGACAAATTAGCGAGTGCGTCAAGTTTTCCAGAAGAGCGACATTTCCAGGGAATGAAACAAGACACTGTAAGGAGCGAGAAGAAATTGCACGTCTAAAAATGTATTTTACTGTATAAGCAAAACAAATGGGAGATTTTCATTCTCCAGAGCTCAAGTTGTTAGATATTACTGCTGTAAATTACGTTGCACAAATCATGTCATAGGAAAACTATTAGATATGACGTTTGTTAGTGCTATATTGAAATAGTATGCTTAGGTATAAACTATAGTGTGGTTACAGATTGTCACAGTGCATGGGCATAGGCTACGAGGGTAGCGAATAAGAAAAAAAAAGGATATTGAATACATTTTAATATCCAACTTCAGTGTAAGAAGCTAATCCCATAGTCTCCACGTACCACGTACCATCACTTTGCCTTTTATATTCCTTATTTTGTAACTCGCCTTGCATTTACTGTTAAATGTTGAAAATATCTGAGAAAATTCCTAACATTCACCAAAATAATACGCATTGAAACCATCGCTCCCAATTATTAAACTATCTATCGTCCTGCACATAGGATGTTTGACAACAGAAAAGAAGGGATAAAGGTAAAAGGTAAAGTCAACTTTGACCGCGCCCTCAACTGGGAAACCCACACGTGCAGGTTTGTGCAGCGGATAAAGGTCCACTGGCCCCAGAGGAGTAAGTGCGGCTGCAGTCGACTACGGGTCATCAAGAACTATGGTGCCAATTTGACAGAGATTCAAATGACCAGAGACCCCCTCATCTCTAAGGAAGGCAAGTTCCACACATGGAGGTTCAATAGATCAATTATACCTCCATGGTTCCACCACGGCGCAGTGCATGCACACAACTGCCAAGTCAGCACACCTAGATCAGCAAAGAGCTCGCGTGCCTGAGTTGGCCTCGAACAAGCGATACAAGGATTGCGAGCCGCGAACGTAAGCAGGCTGCTACTGTGGAAGATCTGATGGAAAAATAAAATCCGCATCGATATTTTCATGCGAGTTTTCACTTTTTTTTGGCACAAATTAGGCGAAGAGGCTTTTTCTCAAACTGCAAAATAAATAAACATAACGTGTAAAATAGAGTGAACAGCCGATAAGCATGTCGAACGCGTTCTTACTCAAAACGACAAGTACGAATAAGATGAAATACAAGAAACAGTTTTGAAAATCCTCTGTGAACTCTATATGATACTGTAGTTAGATATCGCATTACAACGTCTACTCGCTAATGGAATATAGCGCGGCTGCTAAAACACCGCAAAAGCTACACAAGGAGGCAACTTATACAAGCTATGATTATTGGATGGCTAACATGAATTATTGCTGAGATATTGGCGTTAGAAAATATTTTGTGACGAATGATTTACGATGGCAGGGGAAAAAGGTTTGTATCTAGCCAAATTCGCATACATGCTTGGTAGGTAAGCAAATGATAGTACGGCTGCTATGATTTAGAACTGACAGTATTTTCGTATACATTTAATTTTATTGAGAAGTAAATAAGAGACAGTTTCTTAGGTTTAGAGAGAAACAGTGACATCTACAGCGTCAGTTACAATAATAGTGAAAATGGCACATTCGGCTTTTACAATTCAACTTAAAGGAAATATTGTTAGTTAAATGACAGATTTAGGATGCTGTATGCAGAAAAATAAACTGATACGGAGAAGAGGTACTGAGTCACCTTAAAGAGCCTCATCCCAAAGACCGTAACTACGGAGTACGTAAAGCTACAGGAAGAGGAAGTTACAATGAATAGAACAAAAAGCAAAACAGTGGACCCAGCGAGAGCTCAAAGCTTCGACGATCTCGAAAATCACAAGAGTACGTACTGGATTCGCTCGGCAGTGCAGCCAAATTAGAGGTCAAAATTCTTCAGGAAGACAGGCATACCTGAAGTGCACTAGGCTAACGTTTAAGTACTCCGGATTGACAAAGTCACCAGAAAAAATTGGCAGATTCAAAAGCCCTTGGAGACTCCAGAAGAGCTGACAGGCTAAGGATATCTGAACAACGTCAATGTACACGACCCGCAGCCTGTGTAGTCTCAAAGCCCCAAAGTAGAGCTTGGCAGCCTAAGAGCAAATACTCCATTTGGACGAAGTCAGAGAAGTCAGGAGAAGTCCAGAGACCCCATAGACTGCAGTGGAGCTAGACAGTGCAAGAGCAAGACGAGAGTCACTGCAGCAAGTCCATTCAGTGAGGTGACAGTTGCTAATTAACATCTCATGGGGCCAAATCAAGATGGCGTGATCAGGGAACAATGGGACGGAGCTAATGGCGTCTTCTTCCTCCTCTGCGCCCTGCAGTTCTGATATGGTAACGCACTCAGATCTCTCTGTCCCTTCCCACAGCTAAGGTCCCTTGTCTCCGTAAGTAATTCCTTTGTTGGCCACAGGATAACCTAATTGGCTTTGTTCGTGAAACGTGTAACAAATATCGCACATTTAATTTAAATATCGCTTCAATATGTTTAATATAGTTGCATTTAACTGACCCTGCAGGGCTTACATTAAATAAAGCCAAAGAAGAAAAGATTGGCTTTCAGTTTCACTAATCATTATCCAACTGAAATAATCTTACATACAATGTGAGAGTACCGTCTTACTAAGCTGAATTCTTGAGATGTGTGAGATAGTATTATAATCGCATCAGCTGAATGCATAGACAACATTTTCATTCAACATAATATAGCATTAACTGCTGCAGGCCTTTTCTTATCTAACACCAAATTTTTCCTTTTTTTAGCTGAAATATGCATAGCCACAGTAAGCATGAGCGCATCTGGCGATCTACTGTTTGGTTCGGTAAAGTATGCAACTGTTCAAAATCTTCCAAAAGTTTAAAAATCACAACTATGAAAAATCCTTCCACGGTCTCCACTATTTCTTCCTCGGGAATTCTGAACATTTAATGGAATATTATAAATTCATAATTCACATCTACGTTATTACTTATCAGTTGGCACTTTAGAGACGGCATATTATATTCTGAATGCCAAAGTTACGACTGATCATGAAGAACAACAGAGTTACGGAGAGGGGGCATCTTCAATTCTTAACCCGGGAAGCGGGTGTGCGTGTTTGTGTACGCAGATCGTGTGCGCGTGAGCGGCGTTCAAGTTGGTGCGCCGCGCTGCTCGCTGTATCGCTGATTAAGTTGGGTTAAGTTAGGTTAGGTAATGTTGGGTAACGTTAGGATACCTTACCCTCGCCTAAAATTGACGGTTTGTCCGTTTTCGCTCCCTTTAGGCCGTACTGTCGGAAAACCCGAACTAATTTCGGGTAAGATGGACTATATTCGGGTTTAATATCGGGTAGGTGTGGCGAGGGTAGGTCTGGTTTTATATTTTAAATTTTCGGGCACTGGTAATTTTAGTCACTGGTCGTTAGGTAACATTAGGTAACGTTAGGTATGGTTAGGAAGGTTAGGTTGAGTTAGGTTGGGTTAGGTTTGGTTAGGTTAGAAGGTTAGGTTGGGTTAGGTTAGGTTGGATTAGGTAAGGTTAGGTTAGGTTAGAAGGTTAGGTAAGGAGGTTAGGTTAGGTTAGGTTAGGTTAGGTTTGCCTAGGTAGTGTTTATTTTAGTGGTGGCGCGCGCAGCAAAGCTTACGTGAACGCAAAATCGTCGTGAGAGACGATAGTGCACCCGGGAAATGGGCGGTCATTGTTCGCCGTATTGTTAACGAATGCCATTGATCATTTTACGGCGGACATCAGTTACGGGCGGTTCCCAAGGTACATGTTGAGCCGTAAATTACGTTACCGAACTACAAAATCTAAAAAAAGGGTCCAGAGTGTAAATATGCTAAAAACCAACCTTTGGTTGAATGCGGACTGCTTGGCGTAAGTTTGCAGAGATCCCTCTTCAACAATGAACCTCATCTTCTGGAAGAAGGAAGCGGTGACGGCAGGTGGTTGCTTCCTCAAGAGAATATCGATGGGATCGTGTGAGCTGTAGCAGTGGTTAGATCGTTCACACGCTGGCAATACGCAACACTCGGAATCCTCGCAGTCAGTCAGACCATCTGCAATCGAAACAAACACAGATTCTATTAGATAAATCCACCTCTTGGCCAAGTACAGCAGTCTAAATCCTCGCAGTCAGTCAGACCCAGGAAGCAAAGAGCGTAGCGGGAGAACTCACGAGAAATTAGCACCATAAAGTGATGTCATCGTCGACGAATCTATGACTGAGCAGCCTAGGAGTATTTCAACTAATTTAACAAGAAAAATCGTCTTAAATTGCGAAATTCATCTCTAGCATAAAAAATAAATTAAGATAATATGTACTGATTTAGCAATTATCTATAGTAAATTGCAGTGCATACCGATGGAAGCTTTCACAGCACCAGCGCCGAATTTGTTCCCTTTCGGCGACCTGATTTAACTTCTTTTTCTTAATTAAAGCCTTAATTACACTTCATACTCAGTTCACTGTGTTCTTCACCGAGCATATTTATTCTTTACCAACAAATATAAGCAGCAATATAGCCAATTCTGTGCGCGAGAGAAACTACAGTAGTAATCGTAGCCTATTGCTTGAACTCTCTGTACTTGGCGACAACATTTTGCGATACTTTGCAGCTCAAGTAGCTGGCCAGTCATGAGCGGGAGATTGAATTAAATAAATCGAAAAAATACTGCGATATGTTCAAGAAAACAACATACGGAGGCCTGAGGTCCTACACTCAAATACTTCGACTCGTCGATGTGATGTAAATTTTGTTTGCTATGTGCGGTCACGGCTAAGTTTTATTTTAGTCGTATTGAGTCCTCCCGTTGCATTATTTGCTTCCTGGTGAGACCATTTGCAATTTAGGTGATCACGAATGAACTGATACTATGGATGAATATAAGAAGATAATCCTCATGAAAATAAAATATCGGAGTAAAACAGCGTATCGTGAGCCATATCTTATCGTTACAATTAAAGAAAGCTATGTTTGTCAACATGCTACGATAAGCGTTTCTAAGGTGTGTTTGGTTACAAAGAGAAAATCCGAATTCAGAGTCTATTTCATGTCGGGAACCGCATCTCTAGTTCAAGCAGAACGACTGGATGGCAGCATTTACTATATACGGCAATAGGGTAACAGTATTTTCTTAGTTTCAAAAATCACAGGATGGTTCATAAACCGCTTAAAATATGGCCCCAATCCGAAACATTTTGGCTTTGGGAAAACGCATACACTGGGCTCGTACTCACCGTTGTCGTTATCGATACCGTCACCGCATTCGCTTTCTTGTCGGATGCTGCAGTCAATGCCCTCCCACTCCTTATGGCACTGACACGACCAGTCTTCTTCCTTCAGCACGCACGTCCCGTGACCGGAACATGCTGACGGGCATCCAGGTAGCGTACAGTGACGGCCATTCCAACCCGTCATGCAAACGCACGTGCCGTTTTTGCACTGGCCATGTTCTTCGCACCTGGTGTCAGAAAGCGTGTCATTACTACACATTCTCATGTGGGTCATTGCGCTACTTGTGTCTACGCTGGTAGGTCATTAAGCCGTGTCCTTTGCACTTGGTTCATGTTAATATGCTATTAGATAATACATAGTTATCACGCTCGTAACACTACGTACGAAATTCCAAAGATTATCTAAGCAATTCTACTAACATAATGGCCATAGCTCATAAAGGACCAGGTGAAAGTTCCGGTGTCTCTTTGGGAATGGGCCTATTGGTTCGTCTACTGCCGCCTGTTTAATCTGATCTAATCTAATCAATGAAGGACCAGGAGTAGAGGTATCCTTTGCACCTGAAAAATGAAATTTGTCGTCAAAAGATAAGTTATAGATTGTAAAACTAGAGCGAGTTAGTTTATGCTTAGTCAAGATAAGGAACGTTTATGTGTATCAAATGTAGAAAATTACAGCACTAGGATACGTAAGTACAGGTTGTGTAGATACAGTATATTATGTACATTAAATAGCTTAATCAGTATTAGGCAATAAGTGACATTTAACGCTCTTTCATCAAGATATTAGAGAAGAAAAAAAAATAAATAGATTATGTTGCTTACTTTAACCATGTCGAATATTGTTTATCCCAATGGTGGTAAATGTTTCAGTTGGATGTCGTGCGACAGCTCATTGCCAGCTATCTCCACTATCTTATTGACGGCAAATTCCAAGTATATAATAAAGGTGAGCTACACTTTACTTTGAGACTACTCCCACATCAAGCTATGTTTCTCTAACAGATTGTTTTGCCCTCTCCAGAAGCTAATTTGTGATGTTCGTTTCTGGGGTGACCAAGTTTTCTGTTACGGTCTATAAAGGAAAATGGAAGGAACATGTATAGTTCTTCAACAAAAGCACGCAGCACTGCGCAACGCAACAGGTCGGATAGGAAGAGAGAGAACAAAGCAAATGTCGTCAGTAATAGTAGGAAACAAGTAAGGAAGCAAACTGGGAACGAAAGGATGATGTCCTGAAGGCCTAGCTAATATGTAACCTTAAACATCTCGGAGAGGGGTTGCCACCCCGCAACACAAGATGGATGGAACTGACCTTATGCCCCAAATACCTTCAAGCACACACTAAATTGATATTACTGAACTGTACCGCCATTGCAAAAAAAAGTCATTGTCCCGGTACAGTCGGTATGTGGCCGACCTGAGTTTATATATTAAGTGAGATTAGAGTAGAATATGTTAGTTAAGAGTAGGTTAGGACAGGTTCGGTTCACCTAGAACAGGTGTCTATCCTAACTTTTAGCCACTCATATTATTTCAGAATCTCATATAGGCAACATACTACACCGGCACCTAAGTTATTACGCAAAGTAACCGGCAGGGCAAGGGCTAGTAAACTCACCTGACATCACAGGTGCGCAGGTCGCACTTGTCGCCGGTCCAGCCATCGCTGCACAGGCACTGGGATCCCTCGCACCTCCCATGCTGCCCGCAGTCCAGTCCACACACTCCTGTTCGTGTGCCCAAACAATCAATTGCCTCCCAATTATACAACTACACAATGGATAATTAGAACTACCCTGTGGAAGGAAGGTAGGTATAGGTATGCAATACACAGGTGTAAAACTCTTTCTCGGTGGTAGTTCACGCGCGCAAACCGGAAGAGACATGTAGAATGTTAAGCAGACCAAGGAATCTTTGTATGAAACACCATACGAGGGAAAGACAAGTTGAAAAAGATGAAAAACACAACAAAGATCATCAGCTATTCGGTGTACGTTTGAAAAACCTCTTTTTATGATTAAATTTTTCTACAAATTACCGATGAAAGCAACACAGAGAGAGAGTGTAGTGACAATCGCTGTCTTGTACACGTAGAAACAGTACACACCTCGCCTCATTAAGAGTCCCACAAGTTTATGCTGAGTTTCCGAGGATATAATGTACTATATTTCAAAGTACTCGAAGTAAACATCGAGCCCCTTGAAAAAGATTTTATGTATTATTATTATTAAGTGATTTTCGAGTTGTTACACTAAAGTCAACAGTATGCAAGAGTTTTGGGTAGCATTTTTCGCTGTCATTACAACTAGGGACAGCAGGACAAAACTGCTGATATCTGTAAAAACACAATCGTACTAATCATGAATTACGAATGATTAGATTCTGATTTAGTTTTCCGTGTAAGGAAACAAGAAGTTTACAATTTATTACTTCTCGGGGAAACATAACATTATAACATAAGAATGAAGAGCATTAGAAGTAAAATATTTAAAAAAAAATAATACCTTTCCCTCTATATTCAAGCTTTCGATTTAATCTTGAATCATTTTCACAAAAAAGCATGTGCCAAAATTTGAAACTGGTTGACCTAAAGTTCTTCATGGCGTATCTTACTCTTAATTCAGCAGAGCGATTACTAGAAGAAACGGGTTGTGTAGGCACTCGGCAACAGGGAAGAAAGAAATGCGATAGCAACCTATATATATCGGAGAAAATTTAAGCTAATTAACCCGTTCTTCGATAGTGGATCATATACACAATGTTTCAAATAACGTTACTCTTGCGAAAATAGCAGGATTAAATTATGAAGTAAGGCGATTAGCAATGAGTAACAACTTTTAGTCGTCAGGAAAAAGTCATAACAATAAACATGAGCCAATATGTGCATATATACGTACCGGCAACAACAATGGTATTAGTACAAGGTGATATGGGTCAAAACAATACACATAAAGAGTACTATCGCTAGGGTAACAAATTCATATATGAGCACTATGAACAGCATACGACAACACAACAATTCAAGCAGTTAACCTTACTATACAGAGAAACACATAATACCGTTACGTCTCTTTTTTTTGTTTAGAGAAAACTGAGGAATAGCTTCCGAAACGTAGAAAATTGCCAGTTTTTTTTTTCCGACGGGAGAGTAAATCCCTTTGGTGACTGAAGGTAATAATGTCATATGACTAATTTGAATATTAATCGATCAACAAGAAAGCATGGAGCACTATTCTAGCGATGTGCTTTTTGACAAAGAGTACTGTTCATGGCACTCGACACTTTACGTCATTAAGGCACCGAAAGTTTAAACTAGATAGCAAAATACAATTATTACTGCAAGTCAGAGCAATGAGCATAAAATTAAACCCCTTGAATTAAAAACTAATGAAATGGACATATACCATTAGTCAATACAGGAGTGTGAAGACGATAGCGACACGATATTGGACTGCATATTTTGTTTCAAATGTAAATTCAAATAAAACTTTCACATTTTTGAATCGATAATGAGCAATGATTTGTATCTTCTATTGTCATTTCGACTGTATTTAGCTTAAGGGTAATATTTAACGTAAAAATATACTTCGATACCCAAGTCAATGAAGTTATAGGGCTAATGGTCGACAGTCTATACGTGGCGGATAATTTCTACGATTTACATCTTCTTAAAAGAAAGGAATCTAGTACAATTCTACGCAGTACCTAGAACAAAGGAGAACTCACTCTTATCGCACTCAGATCCAGACCACTCGGGATCACACACACACTCTTGGTTTTCCAAGTCGAAGTGGCCATGCAAGGAGCAGTCAGGGAGGCACTGCAGTGCCGCGTCGTCCATCCGAGAACAGTCGGCTGACCGCCAGCCTTTCTGGCAGATGCACGTGCCGTTCACGCACCAGCCGTGGCCCGAGCACGTAGGGTGGGGGCACTCCACTACAGCACCACAATATTATTAAGGGTTAGGGTACCGACCAAAGCAAAAACTTATTATTAGCAGATAATTTTCTGAAAGCGGGAGAGCTGCCAGGACAATGCACAAAACTGTAATGAATGCTGATTTGCAAAAAAATGTAATTAAACAGAAGTATCGAAAAACGTGGCGTTCATTTACAACTAGTAACTAAAATACATGGGATGTGGACACACGACGACAATGCCATAATGTTAAGTGTTAGAGATGAGTGCGGACTGTTGTAAAACTGTAATTAAAGACTAAAACAATAGTTAAAGGGATTGAAATGAGCATATTTAAAGCGGGATGTTATATTTAAATTAGCAATACAGATGCACTGCTTCACATGAGAAACAACGAGTTTCTGTTTTGCAAAAACACTACATGATTAACTTCAATATTTGAGAAAAGAAAGTGCTGCGACAATTTTACGAAATTTTTACTGAAGCTGTCGATACTGCAAGAAATAATGCTTAGGTATACTCTAGGTAGCCATCATAGTCCTGCTAAACTTTAATTTGTTGTGCTATTAAGAGCCATAAGTGCATTTTCTACCGTGCGACTGTTTTAGGGGATAAGTTGCCCACCGCACTACCCAACAACAAAACCCACATGCACTGGTGCGTGTTGCATATAAAGTTCACCAGGGTCCAAAAGACTGTACGGCTGCAGCCGACAACAGATTGTCCGAGCTATAGCGTCATATACTGAAGGCTCAATCGACAACTGCACCCCATCCATAAGGCCAGTGCACCACAGTGACTATGAATGACAGAAATGCTGGCGTTACATTCCTGAGTATCAAAACTTTTCCTCCGTGGCTTGGGATCGATGGCCTGGCCTCCAGATAATGAGCGCGTCCCCAAACTTAACCACTCAGTCATAGGGGATAATTATATTATTATATCGAGACAACATGTAAGGCACTCCACCGTTGACATGCATAGTCGTTATTTGAGGAATGTTACTATCGATAATTTTAGAGAACACACGGCCGCGCCAAGAAAGACCTGCGTCACTGACAGCAGTTTCCGTCTCGAGATAGATCGTGTGTCATTAAATATGTATCTCTCGTCTATTGTTTCAATTAATGAGCAAATACCAGTAGTTAATACAGAAATATCAGTAGTTGATATTACTGATCTTAAGCACTGATATTTGAACAACAGGGGGATTTACAGAACTGGTGAAACTAGACTGAGTACAAAGTTCAAACTCATAGCATCAACAAAAATTCATCACGACTACCCAGCAGCCATCACAAAACACCTAATGGCAATTGCACAATCAGTTTACTTGTACATTGCAGCTAAAATATTCCAGGCTGTGGCACTATACACTCAGAACGCAATGTTGAGGTTATGTAAGAAAACTTTCACAAATAAAATCAGGAGCAGTTGCTGATTAGTGACAAGTATGCTCTTGGTTGGGATAAAAAGAAGATTATTTCATGGGTGATACTCGCAGAAAGCAAGCAAGAAAGCTTTTCAATGTACAGTCACACACATCAATTATTATTGTAGTTGTTCCAAGTTGTAGACATTTCCGAAATTTAGCACAATAAAATTATTGACTAAAACAGTGTTCAACAAATTTCTTTGAATAAAATTTGGCAGGGACATAGGCAGTGAAATATTTCTCTACAGTAGAACACTAAGCAATCGACAGGTAATATCATGGTCAGTCGATAGTATTAGAGGTTTAGAAAAAATGTTCCTGAAGCAATCAATTTTCGTTGAACACTAATACTGACAGTATTACGAACATAGCTTGTAAAGTTGTTTGCAAAAATAGATCACTAAAAAAGTAAAAATATAAATAAGAAGACCGGTGTAGCATACAAGCGTGTTATGTACTATACATACAAGTATGAACATATTCAAGCGAATAGTTCAGCAACACATGACAGAATTTTAGTTTGTTAGCTCCAATAAAAGCACAGGTTTTCCACATAAATTTTATTATTTAAGCATTAACTTTTAAACTGTATCTAGAAAGATTTATCCTTAAGTTAATAGCTACCAATATCAGCTGCGACGAAGCGCCACCTACCTAAACAATGACAAACAGCAAATATAGTAGAGTGGGTAGAAAATGGACAACTCACATTAGGGGTAAAAATTGAACTAGGATTGTTTACTGCAAGCGAAGGAGTCTATTGTTTACCTCTAAAGGAGGTTATCCATTTTTTACTCCACTTTACTATATCATCTGTTGCAGAGACCATCAAGACCATACCTTAGAAGACGAGGTACTCACCATCTTGGCAGAACTCTCCCTTGAAGCCTTGGGCGCACCGGCATCGTCCTTCGACACAGTGGCCGTGCCCGTTGCAGTCGGCCACCTCGCACTCGTCGTAGCGGAGGTTACACTCAGGACCCTTCCAGCCTGGTAGACACACACAGCGACCTTCCTGGTACTCTCCCTGACCAGAGCACAGTTCAGGGCACTCCACTGCACACGGAAATGGAGTAAACATAAGTTTCATTATAACAGTGGGTAGTTAAATTATTTTGTCCCGCAAATTAATGAAAAAAATTGGTTGCACGCGCCCATTCGTCCCCCCAAAATCTGAGGGAAAAGCACATGGGCTGCGACTGGGACATGTCCCTTTGCGCTGGCAGCTGACACCAGCCAAGATAGGAAAATATTGCTGTGCAACAAGGTGCTGTCAAGAGGGCACGGAGGACGCAGACCTTTTCCCGTGCTGTGATGGCGAAATGCTGAGTTGCGTAATGTTAAGCCTGGAAAAAACATGCTCCGTAAAATATTTGTTTATCAGAGTACCGGCTTTGCACTGCTTTATTTTCACAAAAAAAGTGTAGGCTACACACAGAAACCGATTTTTTGAGCACATGGTAAGGTAGATTTATTACCGGAAACTAGGTTCGCATTATCCTGCAAACTTGGTGAGATGCTTCATTCCTCTCACCTGGACTTGAAGAGAAGTCAAGATCTATTCATGTCTCTGCGTAAGAAGATGTTGAGAGATAACCATAGATCTTCCCCTTCGCACACCTTAGACTTGGCGGAAGCGAAGCTTACTCTACATACAGTCTCCAGAAAAGTTTTCTTATCATCTTGGCAAGTTTGTATAGAGATGGTACCAGAAGTGCACGACGGCAGCGCCGTCCTCTGATCTCGAGAATTGCAGCGAGATCTCTTAAAGGTTGTAATATTTCTGGCTCGAGGGATTCTGGCGGCTGCATCTCCCCGAACAAAATATCATTGTTTATGTCTCCGCCTTGGGAATTCGGCAGATTTTCCTTGGCTTGGGATATTTTACGGGCAGTCTAAAGAGCTTGAATTGCACGCTGAATGTCAAGACGCTTTTTGTGTATATCACGTCGCGTTCTCCTTCCCTCTTGCCATTAGTATGCTGCCTTTGATGTTGCAACCGTTTGATGTTTGCGGCCCTTGATGCTCATTTGCTTTTATCGTCCATCGACATCGCGCTCACGGACCTAGATATTTTATTCTCAGAATGTGCAATAAATCAAGCACGAATAGATACGACCATTTGAAGTTATTGCGCTCATTAGCTGCATAAACTTCAGTGTCATGATCACACATTTAATATTTTCAATCATACTGATGAATAATGTATTCTATGCGTACAATCTTATACATGAGTATTATTTTCAGGTGTTGGCGTTTAATTACCTCCGATAAGAAGCTTATGTTTTGTCGTATTTGTCTGTCTCTCTGTCTCTCTGTTTGTGTCTGTCACCAAGGTTACTCAAAAAGTTATGAACGGATCTTTACGATATTTACAGGGATTGTTAGGCATGTTGACAGCAACAGATGATTAACTTTTGGTGAAAATCCGTTCAACTGTTTGTTTCTCTGCCTATTTTTCCTTAATGCCATAACTCAAAAAGCAACTGACGGATTTTCATGAAATTTGCATGAGTTTTGAGGCATATTACGAAGAGTAAATGAATGGCAAAATTTTGGTGATGATCTGTTGGTCTGTTTGTTCGTGTGTTGGTCGCTGAATTAGATTTTATGCTTGTTAGCAACACATAACTATAAAAGTCATGGACGGATCTTCACGAACATTACAGAAACTATTGAAAGGTATACATGATTAGATTTTGGTGATGATACAAAGAAAATCATGGTTTCAAGACAAACTTAAACTTTTGCGCTCTCAGAGTGCCCTTTAGTTCACATTGTTTTCAATAAGTACTTCTATTTTTGTGGTAAGTTACGGAATTGTACAGTATTCATAACTTAATGGAGGCATAAATGAAAAACTATTTTCTCGGTATTACCACCTGAGTATATCTCCGGGAAAAAACTATTCTTATTACTGAAACTGCCTCTTAGAATACCTACGAAAATTTATGAATGATAATTTACAAATAATTAACATGATACAACCGGAAGTAGAACATACCGTAGATACTTTCTCTCATAAGACAAAGCTACTACATCGGGAATTCCAATATGATGTAGATAAGCTCTGCTACGATATCACGGGGCTTACGTCAAGACTGAGACAGTAAGAACAGTTGTCATTAAATTGGTAGGAAGTATTGGCATGGAAGACGAAGTTGCAAGGTGAAGACGAAGTTGCAAGGTGACAGGTATAACTTCTGATGCCCGAAAGCATGGGAATTACGTTATCTGCTCATCGGCGTACAGCATGCGATCCTGTCGCAAAATTTAAGAATAGTGGTAAACTGGCTGAAAGACCAGCATAAAAACTCATTCTTGGATGTACCTTGAATATCTTTATCAATAAGTCTGCAAAGCCTAGTTTAAAAATCAGCTGATGCCTAGAAGACAATGTGCGCATGCCAAACATTCGAAAATGAAGAAAGAAAGATCACTAGTATGAAAGGAAACAAGAAATGAAGTGGCGGGAATGCGATTCTGCCCTTCCATGGGATCATAGGGAAAATGATGACCCGAGGATGGCTGCTAAGCAGCAACGGGTCAGCGCCCGTACCAATCACCATAAAGACCCGAACCGAAATGGGTGCTAAGGAGAAGAAAGGAATTTGTAGCATGTCCAGACTAAAGTACGAAAGACCATCGCGCAAAGGATCAAAAGTAAAAAAAGAAGAGAGAGAGAGAGAGAGAGAGAACGTAGTGAGGTTTGGAGCCCTAACATAGGCTAAAGTAACTTATGAGGTCCTCTGAGAGAGTGGCTCCTCATTATATAGGGCGGGTAAACCTATCTACCAAAATGCGGTAGGCCGTGGCCCATCATAATGGAATGCAATCTTTAGTGGAGTGCCGAATGCATCCATTAGAGCCGCTACTACATGGCGACAGACCCTAGACGTAAGTAGTTAGTACGGGCAAGAAGACGATACTGATGTCTCTATGCCCCTTAGAATTTACTACTAACTAGCGATTTGTGGTATTATATACGCTTGAAGTGCATCAACAAACGGCAGCACTATCATCCTCTGCTGCTGAGTAAATGTAGTAACAAGCAGCGGGTCGGGCCGGGCCGACTTCTTTCGCAGGGCAAGAGTTGCAACATGCGGCGCGGCTTACACTAGTTCAATGCAAATTGTGCAACAAACGGTGGGCCGCGCCACCCTCTGGTGCCGTGCAAATGCTACAACAAGCGGCAGGTCTCGTCACTCTCTGCCGCCGTGCAAATGTTGCAACAGGCAGCAGGTTCCGTCATCTTCTGCTGCTGTGCAAATGTTGCAACAAGCGGCAGGTCTCACCATTCTATGCTGCTGTGCAAATGTTGCAACAAGCGGCAGGTCTCACCATTCTATGCTGCTGTGCAAATGTTGCAACAAGCGGCAGGTCTCACCATTCTCGGCCGCAGCGCAAATGTTGCAACAAGCGGCAGGTCTTGGCACTCTCTGCTGCAGTGCAAACGTTTGCAACGAGCAGCAGGTTCCGCCACTCTCTGCAGCCGTGCAAATGTTGCAACAAGCAGCAAGTCTCGCCCCCCTCTGCAGCCGTGCAAATGTTGCAACAAGCAGCAGGTATCGCCCCTCTCTGCAGCCGTGCAAATGTTGCAACAAGCAGCAGGTCTCGCCCCTCTCTGCAGCCGCGGAAATATTGCAACAAGCGCAGGTATCGCCCGTCTCTGCAGCCGTGCAATGTAGCAACAAGCAGCTTGTCTCGCCCCTCTCTGCAGCCGTGCAAATGTTGCAACAAGCAGCATGTCTCGCCCCTCTCTGCAGCCGTGCAAATGTTGCAACAAGCAGCATGTCTCGCCTCTCTGCAGCCGTGCAAATTTGCAACAAGCAGCATGTCTCGCCCCTCTCTGCAACCGTGCAAATGTAGCAACAAGCAGCAGGTCTCGCTCCTCTCTGCAGCCGTGCAAATGTTGCAACAAGCAGCATGTCTCGCCTCTCTGCAGCCGTGCAAATGTTGCAACAAGCAGCATGTCTCGCCCCTCTCTGCAGCCGTGCAAATGTAGCAACAAGCAGCATGTCTCGCCCCTCTCTGCAGCCGTGCAAATGTAGCAACAAGCAGCAGGTCTCGCCCCTCTCTGCAGCCGTGCAAATGTTGCAACAAGC
>LQNS02000303.1:11572787-11604296 GCA_001587735.2 Parhyale hawaiensis
GCAGCTGGTGCTGTATCATCAGCATGAAGGTCATGCAGCTGGTGCTGCATCATCAGCATGAAGGTCATGCAGCTGGTGCTGCATCATCAGCATGAAGGTCATGCAGCTGGTGCTGCATCATCAGCATGAAGGTCATGCAGCTGGTGCTGCAGGAAAGGCCAATACTTACAGTACTCCAATTCTTATCGCTAAAGCAGTCGATAATTTGATCCAATATCGCGCAACATCTGGCTGATATGGAGTGAACGCTTCATAGACTCAATAGTTGTCAGACGATAGTTTAATTAATAATTTCTGGTGTACTAGAGAGAAGCATAAACTATAACTATTTTCAGCATAAATTATAAAGCTCATAGGAAATACCTATATCATACGAGAGTATCATGATAATATAGATAATTAGTAAAACAACTAATGGAGATGAGCAAAGAAGATTTCATAGCAAAATTATTTTGGTGAGGATAGAGTATGTGGTCCACCTGTGGGATTCGGGCATATGTGTGCCTATTAGTTAGGTTAGGCACCTACTCTAGCGGAGCCGAACCTATCCTCTTAATTAACCGAACCTATTGAAACCCGGAATACTATGATATACGCCACCGACCATACAGTGACTTTTATTTTATCGCTGAGGAATTAAATTGACAAACTCGGTTCCGACTACAAATGAAATTTCGTTACACGTTTGCAGTTGATAAGATACGCTACGGGAAACTCGTCAGGATCGCAAACAGCAGTGTTTACTATTATAAACTCGACTGCCGCGCTGTCGAACATGGGAGTGAAGTATTATTTTGATGACCCTTCCTCACTAATCCTACTTTTACTAGTAAAATGCTTCTGAAGGATACCCTGTAATAGCCAGCTCAAATTGTCATGAGAAATAAATGTTTTCTGTTTCCATCCTTCTGAGCAGCACACCACTTCCTTCTTGAAATGGTATGCACAAAAGAAGAATCATTAGAAAGCAGGGAAACATCACTAAATTCATTAATTTCTCCGCTGCGTATTCTGCATGCGGTACGATAGAACTTCAGTAGACAGAAATTTTGCGCTCAAGAGACAACTGCTTCGCCAAAGGAAGAAAGCAGGCTGGAAAAAATAATTATGCGTCTACGGCGCAGTGAAACATCGCTTCTTTCGTGCTTCGTTGGTCACCTACTCAAATTTTACGTCGTAAATGCAGTGCAAATAAAATAGCGTCCAATGTATAGCGAATGTTATACAAAATCAGACTCTCCGGTAGCGCTAAGAGAAGCTGAAATATTTTCATGGTTTGAATTTCAACGATGACTGAGCAAGAACTGCATTCAGTTGTAAGGATGAGGATTTCCACTTTGCCATCTTCTGCAACCTGATCTCATTTTCGCCAACCGATCTCCATCAAAACACAATATAATAACAAATGTGCAACCTGGCCTATTTTTTGCCTATCTTTTTCGCTAAGAGCATGGCACGAAAGATATAAACACATAACTACGCGGCAGTGTTTATTATATTTTTGTTTTGATTATCATTGTCGTACAGCAGCATAATGCTCGCGAGACACTACACGCTCTTTCAATAAAAAATAAAGGAGGGAGGGAAGAGAAACGTAGCAGGACTGATGTAACGAAAAACCCATGCATAGAGGATTTTTACGCACATTTCAGGCCGGGAGCTCTCTACACAATCGTACTCGAAAGTTGGGAGTGAACGTTCAGCATGCACGTCTCCGTGACATACAGTGGAAGTCGGAAGCATAGATACGGTAGAATGAATAACTTGCGAGCTGAACGATAGATCCACGATGTGACGTGCAATCGATGCTTTTGTTTAACGCACTAAAGCGGCCACTATTGGACTCCTGTCAATGCCATAATTTTTTAGGAGCAGCAACAATAGTAGTAGGGCATAGAACCTTAAAAATACATAAAGTAAGCACCGGATAGCTCTTGAAAAACGAATCAATGAAGCGAAATTTCGCGGCGCTACAGCGAAGGTCCGATACAATGGATGCGTTGATTTAAGCAAGGGATGTCGTGGCTCAGTTCAAAGGACAAATCACTGAACGCCGTAAAATCCTTGGACGTCTGAATAATTCGTGTGGCTTAGCCGGCCCCGACAATCTTATTGTTTTCACTGTATCTCGGAAAAGCTGGTACACTATTGATTATATAAAGCGTAAATAAATGCAAATGAAGAAAGCACCACAGACAAATGCAACAGAAAAATGCAGGACAGGAAATGAGCTTAAAAGCAGACGTTAAGTTAAGGAAAACTGTCGAATAAATTAACAAGGGAGTGGAATAACCAAGCAGCTGGTACAGGAAACGCACGTTTGCCATAGGTAGCACCCGCGAGCGAAGCGTTGGGGAGGGGCGGCGTTGATAATGTTTTTGTTGAAAATTTACGTTTATATACAATAAGTGTTCATATATTTTTCTCTCCCTTCCAAAAGAGGGAGAAGTTGAGCAACGTTCATTTTTTGGGCAGGGACTAAGGAGGGGGGGGGGTGATCTACATGTGGAAAATGGAAAAAAAATGTAGAGTAAGCTGGTAAAAAGAAATGACGGCATTGATATTGCCCCCACCGCGGATGATGGTCTGACGCCACGAGGCATTCTGGTTTGGAAATTGATGCGGATATATTATTGCGAAAGAATTGAGTGTTACTGAGTTACAAGCAATCGACTTACAATTAAAAACATAGAATAATACCTGTTCAAGAGATTAGAACTACTTGCATTATTCATTAAGAGTATTTAGCTAGGTGCATTATCATGAAAAATTTGAATGCAAAAAGCCAAATATGTTAACGAGCTTGAAATTATTTTCGACTAGTAGTAAACAACCGATCAAAAAAATATAATCGTCGTGCGTTGATATATTTAATATAAGAATGACCGTATTTTTAAAATGTATTATAATTTATTTGTCTATTTTTTTATACGTATCTCGTGACATACTGAAGCCATAAGATACGAAGAAATTCGAACGTTGAAGATTTGCTGCCTGGGTGTGTGATACGAGCATGTTAACTACTAAGGACTTGAGCGTGTTTGTACATGCCCAAAGTGATACTAGAAATACCACAATGTCACTTAATTGCGTCATATACCGTATTTAAGCAATTTTACAGGCGGTAAGTTGAATTTTTTTATAAGCCGTCTGGAGAGTAAAAAATGCAATGTAGGTTTCCGTGAAGTAGTTACAAATTTTCTGCAGTCATTAATAACAAGTGCCAATCAGATATTTTGAAATAGAGAGCACTCGTCTCTTAAGAGATCTCGGTACCCAATTCATCAACCGCTTTAACTTCCTATCCTGTCTTAAATGTCGACCCCAAATCGTCAGAGCTATGGCGCCCTGAACGGAAGGCCCTTATACAACGACCTGTGCCTCCCTACCCTTCCCATTTGTGAAAAGGGTAAGTACTCTCAAAGCAACCGTGTAGATGTTAAATGCGGAGTCAACGCGTTAAGCACCGAAAGAGCTATGCACATTTAACTTTCAAGACGCTTCTATTTTGGCTGGAATAGCTTTAGATCTATAGCTACGCTTTTAATGCTTCTTTAAAAATTTTCAATTAGTTTCGAAGAGAAGACCTACATATCGTTCATTTTGTGTGTACCATATCTACCGAACTTTCATATTTTACCCCAACTTATATTGCTGTTACTGATATTCCATGGCATTACTAACATGGGGACTGCTCTATTCTGAGATATTTTTGAAGTGAAAGGGCAAGTACTAAAGAAACATACTCACATCACAAAAAAAAGTTACAGCAACACGTATCAGCCGTTGAATTAACTGGCCGTGTCTGCCTCATTAAGTTATAGCTATAGCTTCAGGTAAAACACAAAATATTTAAAAATGATACTCAGTCTCAAAATAGCACTAAAAATTGCAGATACACCAAAGAATCAAGAGGAAATGTATAGACCAAAATAGGCTAAAAATATTAACACACTATGAGAGACCGAGATTAGGTAAGGTGTTCAAATGTAGATGATGAATAATGCAAGAAATACCTAGGAAGAGTGGGACTTCTAATTATTTTTAACAGAATCTAGGTTTCAATAGAGATACATACAAGTACTAATCCTTTGCTGACAGAACATTTGTAGGATGCATAAAGGACATCAGAGTACGAAGATACACAAAAAGTAAATACTATTCTTTACGGACAATATCAACATGTTTTAGAATACTATAAAGTTATGAGGACTAGGAATAAATAACTAAATTTCTCGAATGATGAAAATTCAAGGTTTAATATTCAGCGTTGGATCAATAGAAGAAGTGCTTTACGGTAGATGAAAAGCGTTGGCGTAGATGAGCGTTAGGTTAGATTATGAGCGTTGTGTTACACGAGATGCGTTATGTTAGAACAACTGTTTTAGGTTAGGTTAGAAGCAGTAGGTCAAATGAGGAGCGTTAAGAGCGTGAGATTAGGTTAGTGGCGCTGGGTTGGATACGGAGCATTAGGTTAGAAGAGAAGCGTTACTTTGGAAAAGTAGTGTTAGGTCAAAAGAGGAGCATGAGATTGAACGAGAAGCGTTAGATCTAATGAAGAACGTCATGTATGATGAAGATCGTTATGTTAGATATGAGCGCTGTGTTACAATATCATCGTTAGATTAGTTGAAGTGCTTCAGAGTATATGAAGAGCGTTCAGTTAGATGAAAAGCGTTAGGTTCGGTGAGGGTCACTAGGTTAGAAAAAGAGTGTTAGATTGGAAAAAAATGACGGGCATTAGCTAGGATGACAAGCGTTAGTCCAGAATCAAGGTTAGATTCGGAGGGTTAGACTACATTAGGGTCGTTAGTTTAGAGAAAGTGCTACAGGTTGTCATAAGAAGCTTTAGGATAGATGAGCATTAGGTTACAAGAAACGCATCATCCTGTTAGATATGAGTATTAGGTTGTAAAAGAAACGTCAAGCTAGACAAGCATAAAATTAGATGAGAAGCGTAAAGTTGAGTTACATGAAGTACGTCAGGTTAAATAAAAAAAAAAAAAACATTAGAATAGATAACGGGCGTTAGGTTAGGTAAGCGTGAGGTTAAGTGAGGGGTGTTAGGTTAGATGAGGTGCGTTAGGCTAAACTAAGGTAAGTTGTAATAGCATAACTCTGGTTTGGTACATTATAAAAGTAAAAACACTAACCGTGAATTTTTCACGGGACCCGATAGTATACACGTTAATGTGAAAGTGCAGTGAATGGTTAATGGAAGAGGATTCGCCAAATACTTATCAATGAAACTGACATTGCTCGTTTATTTGTATTCAGAATTAAGGGTAAGTATACATGTATTCCGTTTGTGTACGGAAAGCATGGACGAGTAGATAGCTACGCGCTGAGGCACCATATCGCATTTTGTAAACAATTCAAAAGTGTGTGCAGAGATCCAAAGTTATGAGATCGAGTAGGCACAGTTTCGGGGTTCGCTAACCATCTGCCAATGGCCAAAAAAATGCACGAACTGAAGCTAATGAGATCGTCATTGGCACCGGAAGCTCACGTCAATATGACACTGCAGAAGTCTTCAGAAGTGAAGCAAAGCGAGTTAATTATGCGGCGTTGGCGTGCGTTGTAATTTGCTAAAGAAAAGTTTAAATTAGCTACGATAGTTTTGACGAGTCGCTGGCGCTCCAACACCAGCTGACATCTGCTAGGCAGCTGCACAAAAATTGGGGAAAATTGCAGCTATAGAGAATTTGCTTAGGGTAATATGGCGTCCCAGTTGCCGGAATGCGCCCCATGGAGTCTAATATAGAGGGCACAAGTCCACCAAAAGGATGAGTTACAAAAAATTTGGGTCGTTCAACAGTGCAAATATTCCGATGTCCCGTGAGAGCTTCAGACGCGGTTGTTTGGGTTAAGATTCCGAAACTTGAGAATGTGCGAAGGGAAGTGGCATATCATGGCTGTCGAATTTTTTACAGTGGGTTAATACGGATAATGGATATACATCTATAATAGATGGTTCAACGATTAAATTTTAATTTACGTTCAAGAAGACATTGTACGAAATTAATTTGCACGTGTCAAGCGTCACAAACTAAGCTCAATAGAACAAAGTTGAAGTTTTTATTAAAATAACTAGGAAAGGTGCGAGCAAAATCACTTAACGTTTGATTATGTTTCGACGTTGCATGACGCAACCATGACGCTGAAATAAGCTGTAAAATTTCAATCTAGCTTTTTTTGACATAACAGTGAAAAAGAATTTCATGCCCGTTCTATTCTATTCAGTGTCTGTTGAATGCAGGCAATAATAAAATTAAGGCGTGACACCCTCACCTTAACTAATGAACACTATAAATCGGGCTTCCAATAAATACACGTGAGCGTAGTGGGTTCATATGACCGTTCAATACCAATAAACGAACAGAATATCACAGCACCAGGCATTAATTTGAAGAAATCTCAGAATGGTATTCCAAAGCATTGAGAGATAAAGAAGAATTTGGGGAAATTGCTAATTTTAGGTAGTGTTAGAAAACCCATCAGGCAGTCTTTCACAATCACTAAACCTCACATTCAGGCGCGACAGTTCGATGAACGTTCTGACCAAACGACACGGACAAAATGCAGGTAAAGGTCCAGTCAACTTAACTGAACGCCATAACTGAATAAACCCACTTTCAGTGCTCCGTGCGGCAACCAACGAGGACTGCATGGCTACAATCAACCACAGACTCCCAGAGCTATGGCGTCAAAGCTGGAAAGCTTAAGCGACAACTGCGATCTCGAGTTAGGAGTTAAGTCAGTGGTTTGCTGTTGTGTCTGCGCCTAACTAAGGTCCCCATCAGGTGAAGGTTCCGGAGGGTGGGGGTTGAAGTGGAGGGAGATAGTCGAAGGATGTATGAAAAGAAAGATAGAGACGCCGGAGGAGTCTCTACCATCCCCCCCCCCCCAGAGATACGACGGAGTGAGGGCTGTTCGACGGGAAGTACAAGAAAACAATAGATGGCTGGGAGTTTGCTTGTCCGACAGGCAGAATAGCGAGGCCGCAAGCTTGACCATATGCTTGTAGGAGGCTAGGGTTACACAATAATAGTAGGAATTTTACTAGCACCCGGACAGCAATTGCAATCGTGAAGTGTGTAATGAGCGAGGTAAAGTTTCCTCGGTCGGAGAGTTGGAAGGTGGAGGAGTGCCGAGTTAAAGATAAAGGTAAGTTAAGTCAACTTGATCGCATACTCTACCGAGATACTCACATGCACTGGGTCGTGCTGCTAATATAGGCCAACTGGCCCCAAATTATTAACTGCTAATGCAGTCAACCACGGGTCGTCAAGAATTATGGCACAATCAACGGAAGGCTCAAAAACGACACGCGTTTTCTCTACCCTCCCATTTCTGGGCAAAGTATGCACCCCCACACTAGCTATGCATACCAAGAAACTGCCGATTCAGCGCACCGAACGTCACAAAAATAGACAACCTGGCTTGCTACTCGATCCTGCAATTCTAGTGCCATCAGTTCAGCACGCAATCCTGCTGCTACAGTGAGTTCAAAAGGACATGATGGGTAACAGTTGTAAAAATATAAGCTTGGTTTTGAGTAGGGAGATGGCAAGATTATGCTCTGCGGCCCAATTACCGGCTTCAGCAGCACAGGACGAGAGACGGGAAGCCGCAACTGTCATGTCGCGCGACTTTTCGTACATGGTGAAACCGTTGGAGTAGGAGGTGGTGAGGGCTGCGGAGTTAGGAAAGCTATAAACGAAACGATCGAAAAACAGAAAGAAAATAATGGCACCCTGAAGTACGCCATAAACAATGCATTGCAAGGGTGTGGTAAATGAGCCATAGGGGTAACAGGCCGCTCTGCCCCTCAAGTTAGCAGCCAACACAGTGTGAGATCCAGAAGTGGTTAACCGTGTCAAAAGCGTAGGAAAAATCCACGGCTAGCGTTACAGTCTGTGGGGAAAGTTTTCATTGGTAGAACCAATGGCATTTTTCTGCGCCAGATGCAGCAGGTCAGTACCTTCGCAGTGGGCTGTGAATGTCAGAAACGCTGATGTTGCAGTGCAGTAACGAGTATTGGAGACAACACCTCCCTGGCCACAACACGAACCCCCGCAGCCTGCCACCTTTCGGTCCCCACATATAGCCAATGAAATTCTTCCAGCGGTATTTCTGCTACATACTAAGTGGTAATCCTAAGCAATTACTATAGTCTAACCATTTTATCAAGGCAGTACAGTTGTGGTCAAGTCCTCCATAGCGGTGCCAATTCTATTTGTATTTCTGAGATTTCTCTATATATAGGTAATGGGCGGGGCTAGGATACGGGCCGAAAAAATCTCAGAATTACACATTAAAATTAGTAAAGCTATAGAGGAAATTGGCCACGACCGGAACTGCCTTGATAAAATGGTCAGACTATTATTGAGTAATAATTTCGCCTCCAGAAACTGGGAGCGACCGCGAGTAACTTAAACTGAGACATTCGCCATTTGATGTGCTGATGTGGCTTCCAATGGTCCATGCATAGCTCGTAAAAATTCAGTACAAAATGTAGGAAAAAAATACTGATATGCTTAGCTAGTAGTAAGGCGACAAGGCAACAACTGAAGTCGCCGTTTTAATATATTATTCTAATTTCGCTCACGGTTTAGTCGTAATGAAATAAATTCAGCTACAAGACTAAAATTTTACAGAGGATACACTAGGGGACTACAAAAAATTGCAGCATTTTTGCAAGACATTTCCAAGCGCAGTTCCAACAGGTTCATAAAAATTGCTATTTGTTCCGTGGAAAGATCGACACTTTGAATTCAACTGGGTGAATGCATGCCCTGGTCGTCTTTTATATAACCGGATTTGCAATTAGTGGACTTCGATAAACCAAGGAAGCGCAAAAGCAGACGAGTTGGTACGAGAAGGTAGCAGTGACTTTAGTGCTTAGCTTAGATATGAAATGGAAACGGAATTTTACTGAGAGTGCGGTGAGGAAAATGACTTACTTCTTGTTATACTACTAAAAGAAAGAAGAATTACATAGAATACAATACTGAAGACTTACTATAATACTGTTCGTGAAACTACTTTACATTGAAAAGAACGCAACAAAAACGAAGCCTACATTAGCTTCTCAACAACAATCCGATTACACAGATCCTACTTAATAAAAACTCAACATAAGATCTCCCGTCCACAGGTCTTTCACAAACTCGGGACCAATGACGGGGTTTGTGTCTCTAATAAAAACATAAGCCCGCTTTCATCATATTATGCTTAGCCATCGAAAATCTCCAGCATTAAGAACGACTTACATGGAAAGAACAAGGTAAGTCTTGTTTCTGACGTATTAAAACTCTCACCGTCCACTTCGTGTGTATTTATTATAGATGCTACGCATCAGAGATGCAGAGCAGAGAACGCAATCATTCAGGGTCGTAAGCCGCGGCAAAGGCTTTCAGAATTGTTACGCTCTTCGACATCAATCGTAACCATAATACGCGGACTTGAATTAATGTATTCCTGCTCAGCTGCTATTGATGATGAGTCGTGAAGAGCCGCAGATATGAAACTTTATCCCTGGACGAGCACTTTATTCCAGTAGTGACCGCTGAATATGTTACTGAGTGAGTAGGAACTCATCAGTATAGAACTATGGAATACTGTGTAACTAAACGCAGAATCAGTTTAACAGAGATACATAGCAATGAACTATATGACCGGAAGTAGTTGAAATATATTGCACAGCAATGCCTCGATTTAGAGCCTACGCATCAATAAAGATATTTAATGCCCAGCAACAAACAGGGTTAAAGACCTAATAACTAGACTAAAGTAAAGAGTTGATAAGCACACGACTCTAACCGCCCAAGACTTGTCAATTCACCAATTAGGGAGTGCCATGAAGGGGACAACAGCCTCAAGAAAAAGGGACTGACGTCATGCACTTACTGTGCGTACATCTTACCGTCTACGCGCATGATAGCGAAACATGATGTACGATTCAACAACTATAGATTGCATTAATGATGAACATCACACTAACTATACAAGGTACAGTTTATTACGGCATGCACATAGCCCAACAGCTGTACAATGCACAGTGTAACATTATCTTCCCCATACAACTCAACTAGAGCACTGCATGATACACAGTTGCACAGGGTACAGTGTAACATGAAGTACATCTGACTAAGTACGTCAAGTACAGACACTGTCACCAGGACCGATCGATCAGTAAGTTGCGCACAGACGGCAATTATGAGGATTGCGAGTGACAACAGCGATTATGATTTAGCATTTGCGGCAGCTTTGATGTCCCTGGAACGAAGGCATAAATCTGGAATGATTGCCAGGACAATTGATGAGATGGCTTTGTTCTGCAGATCATCAAAGTGTCTTTCCCTGGAGCGATTTATTCATTGTAACTTACGTCAGCAGAACGATTTAAGCGCTTTATTTCAATCCAACGAGCGTGTATTGTGGAGACAATTTATGCGCTTTATTTCAATCCAGGAGGCGCGCACTGTACGTAGATCCAATTTATGTGCCATCTGCAAATAACAAAGAAAGCAACATATGCGTTTCATTTCAGATAACGCCTTTGCTCGTGCATATTCTAGAACTATAGTGCTTTAGTCGCTGATGCTAGCATACGTGTAATCGAAGCATCCTTATATAACAAAATGCTTCGTGTTTTTAATTATTTATTTATTTATTTCGAGTCCGCTTGGAAGGAAACAGACAGGCGAAAATAAGCCAGGCTGCAGATTTTGTAAATCGATGATCAGGTTGCAGAAGATGGCGACGGTTGATCCTCATCCCTTTATCTGAAGACACTTCTTGCTTGAAACACTTCTTGAAATCGGAACACTGTGTATGTAGCTTCTGCAGTCCGATTTTATAACTTTTTTCTCTCAGGTCACGACGTATAAATGCGGCAGATGGTCAACGAAGCACTCTGGAGGGGGTGATTTTTCAAGGGCAGTAGACAACAATTTCTTCTAGCTCTCTGTCTTTCCCTTTTTCTTCTCCTTCTACAGCAGTATTATTCCCATTCGCTGGAGCAGATTTTGCTATTCCATTTATTTTTGCCCATTACCATGTGCTCCTTCAGCTCCATACCATGCATATCATTAGGGTTGTGACTTTGCATATCCTGCATATGCATTCAAAAAATGCATATGCATTTTGAAAATGCATATGGATTTAACAAACTGCATATGCATTTAACAAAATGCAAATGCATATTGAAAACACACATGCATTTAAAAATGCATATGCATAAATTAATATGAGACTAAAAAATAGCTCTTTACACGTGTTCTTAATTAGATGTAACTAACATATATTCATATTACAATAAAAATGATAAAATTCTGTATAACTATATGAAAAACAACATGAATTAAAACGTTTTATAACAATCTCATCTCAGTATTATCCAAAAATGAAGGATACAAAACTATCAAAGACATAAATTCAATACTAACAGGCGATCTTCTACAAGGAAATGGAAAAATAATCACACAACTTACATAGTCCATCAGATATGGCGAGTCTTCTGTACGCACCTTTAGTATCGTGTGATGTGGAGAGAATGTTTTCTCAGTATAAGAATATTTAAGCAGGTAATAAGAAGAAATTTAAAGTAATCCACATCTTATTTGATTTGTTATTTTAAACTAAATGACATTATCTACTGTTAATAATTTATAACATTCTTTGAATTTAGGACTTGCTATATATTTATGAAATATTATTGATATATAATGCGTACCACAATATATTTGGGCCTTACAGCCCCAAGAGTGCTTAGTGCCTTCTCCGCAGGGGATGCTGCAGCTTGCCGCAGTTCCTACTGAAGAGGTTAGTTTGTAAAGTTAGGTAGGCTCTCACTACTTTTCCTTCTATTTCGGGAGGTGGGCCGCCGATCGAGGTGGCCGACCTATTCGCGCTACACTTCAACCTTCTTTTATTTCGTTGCCTTCCTCTGTGCGGTGTAGCTGAGAGATAACGTTCATCCGTGCCCGGGGGTTGGAGATGCAAAACTTGCGCCTTTTTCCTGTCACAAGCGCACTGACCACTTAGAGTCTGCGACCTATCTGCAGAAATGCCGAGATATAAATTATTGATAATTTGAAACGAGATGTACTTCGTGCCCTAGTGGCGCACGAGCCTGTGTTAAACCACAGGAATAGTTCGGCGCGATATAGATATTGTGTCCCTGATGCGCTAGTAAAATTTTGTACTACTACTATACAATATGTAGGTACTCTTCATCACTGAATCAGTGTTTCAAATTCAATAAAGTTTATTTATTTAAGCCTACATTAAAGAAACTATGAAAGTCAATGAATATGCGTGCCTATATTAATGCAAACTTAGACCAAGTAGAGAAAAAACTTAAATACATCTGACGTTTTGTATTGAAATTACATGAATTTTGTAGATTATGTGAAATGTAGATGCATATTAAAATACATGTACATTTTCTTAAATGCATATGCATTTAAATTAAATGCATATTTCAGCTGCATATGCACTTAATTTTTATGTCCATACGTTGCATATTATGCAGTACATATTGTCACAAGCCTACATATCATCCTTCACACTGTTGTTCTTTGGAGGTGCGAATTTTGTTTCATAGCGCAAAATATCTCAAAATTCAGTGAAGCAAATACTAAGTTCGCAAGACCGTATCTCGGCTACAGAGCGCTGACATGCATACAAGCTGGCTGGAGTTACATTCAAGTTTATTGCAGTGTTTACTCAAAATAATTTTCTGCCTCTCTTTAGTGAAGACACACGCCTAAGGGAAAATGAGAAAACGACAAGTCAAAGAAAAAAAAATGCTCTAGGGTTGAAAGCACGACAAAGGATCAATGAAGAAAATGAAACAAGTCGGTGAAGAGAAGATTACGGAACGGCCTATATTAATAAAAAAAATATAGACTATTGCGTGAATTTTTTCACGCACGGGTCCACTAGTTATTATATAATGGTTATCTTTGACTCCGCATAAACATTCAGTGAAACGCTTTGACTGCGCGGCAGTTGTTACAGAGCAAGCAAACATAAGCGGCAGCTTCTTTGCTTCTTTCTTACTTACTAAAAACGTGTATTCTTTGTACTTTATGAGATTCACAGATCGGATACATTGAGGAGAACAACTACCTAGAAACTCTTAGACGACTATCTACAGTATATGTAGTAGCCACAGTGCACATTGAACAAATGCCTATTTTATAACATGAGGATGGGATTTTAATGAGCAGAAGACACACAAATGACACGGTTGTTTTCAATACTCGGCTAATTAAATGCAAACATAGAGCATAGTATACAGGGTGGCTGAGGAGAGACGTTCATGAGTGCCCGCAGAACGAACTGGCATTCTGGTAATTTCTTTTTTGAATAACTATGCAATGTCTAATTTTACGAGTTATGAAAAACTGGCATTACGACAAGTCTTTTCAATAAATAATGTCTAATTTTAAGAGTTATGCTGACCTTGTGTTTTGGTGCTTTTACCAATTATTATGTGATGTTTACTGTTAAGAGTATGTAGAACTGGCATTATGATATTTTCCCCAACAGAAACGTAATACTCAATATTAAGAGTTATAGTTCTACTACAATGTTGTAAACAACATATAAGCATGTGGAGGTGGTACGCCACCACAGGTTTCACAGATGCACGAATAGTTCTGGCCTACGAAAGGGGGGGGGGATAATGCACGCCAACAAACAAAACAGCATGGACAAATGACGCAAAGCTTACTTTGTTGCAAAATAAATCCTACAATAGTTCGGTGGATCGAATAGCTCATATACAGGCATTTTCTATAACGGAAAGTTAATAATTACGTTTGAAGAGGCAGTTCAAAATGGGAGACTGATTAAATATACCCTTTCCAAGCTAAATATAAACTTACCCGTTATACAAAATTACTTTGAGTGTAGTTGAAGTACGGATAAAGGAAGAAGTTTATTTTCCACACATGAACGACTTCACGAATTTATTTATCTAAAGGGTAAAAACATAGAAGGGTACTGATAAAAGTGAGAAAAATAGGCTGCACCCGCGTATGGGAAAGAAATCATCTTTATTTCGTAATTGAGACGACACTACTAAACTACTAACACATCACAGAATTTGTACATGAGATTATACATAAACCTTTTTAACTGCTTCAGTTTTCTTAATCTGGCGAAGGTCACTCATCGCCACTCAGTGCAGTGAAAAATTCTATATGGTTTTCAAACAACAAACCGCATCTTTCTAAGCAAAATTAACCTCCTTTTGCACAATCATTTCCGAAATAGCTTTCTTCAGCTTTGGGTTCAGAGATCGCTGACTACTTGACAACTAGTACAGAGTGCAAGTTAACATTATAAAGGGAGCGTAAGATTGAGTAGCAAAATTAAGCCTTTCAGATTTGACTTGTTTAAATCTTCAGGAAGGTACCCACGCTTTAACTTGTTGACAATCTTTTACCTGTCAGATTTCCATGAACTTAGTCTATAACTCAGCAAAATTGAGAATTCACACGGTCAAGACTAATCGGGCTGATTCTGGCACCTACGATGCAGTTCAACAGGACGAAGCCAAAGTTTGTGTCTGCACTTCAGGACAAGTCAAATGAGCTTAGCTTAGATCGACCTGACGACCCAATCGACGTGCTCTACCTACGAAGCATAACGATATTTAAATCCTGTTCCACATGTCCGTAGATTTATTTGATTGAAAGCTCATGTACGCTCTAGAGCGGTAGAATTAAGTTCAGGACACGTGCATATGTATTGAAAACTGTGTAGAGACTGCCTCTAGAACAATTAAATTTTCATGAAATATTGATTATTGTAAGTACTTAAGTATTAAGTTTACAGGCACTAACATTTCCAGCATACTTTAGGTTTAACTGCTCTAGTTACAGAAACTTAACCTTTTGGGGTGGAAATGAGTTTAAGACATTGAGAAGAAACAATGTAATCGTTACTGAGCAATTAAGTATAATGTAATTCAAATATTCAATCAATAGCTACAAGTATTGCCATGCGTTTGGACAACTTCTAGCCATCGTTTCAACAAGGATATCGCTGATTTATAATAGTAAGAGTTTCAAGGGGCACTTCATCTCAGTATTTCTTAATGTGTTCTATCAATTCTTAGCAAACTCTATTTTATTTCGATAACTATGACTCTAAGAGATGCCTCACAGGTTCACAATTGGATTCCTGTCCGCGGACTTAGCTCGCCAATCCAGAATGTACTTGCTTTTAGGAGTAGGAGGAGGTATGTTTTGGAGAATTATCCATTTGAAAAATAGCTTGCTTCAGTTCATGACACTTAAGAAATGGTTTAGACCACATTCCAAAACTTGAGTGTGCTTCACAGCATTTCTTTTATCTGTCGTTCATTTCAACTAACTTTGCTTTTTCATTAGAGGAATATACTTCCCAAATCATACGTGACCCGCAACCACACGGCCACTTCTCAAATAATGCCAGTGTAACTGGCACCCAACAGGACAATTTAAACTGAACTTGTTTTCATATAAAAAAAGCACATTTCTCCATCTTCGTATTTTATCAGTCTACGCTACTTTTTCTTTCACGTATTCCTTTCGACAACTCTTACGTTTCTTGCAGACAAAGTTCTTTGAATAATGTAATACTTGACCAACTATTTTGGCGTAAGATTCATGTCAACTGAGGTTTGAAAAATTTTTGAACTCTTGCGACCTTTCGAAGCCTCTCTGAGCAATCTGCGGCGGGCCCATGGAGCTAGTTTGAGACGACGATCCGTACGCATTTGTTGCCGTACTCTTCAAGATTTGGCAAAAATATACATGTATAGATTCACTGATCGCAATAATACTTCCCTTTTCTTGTTCCAAAAGTTGAACATTCCTTCCCACGGTGTAATGTTTAGTAAACTTAAAATCTGTCTTCTCAGATGAAGTTTATAGCATTGCATATTTCTTTAGGACATACATTTCTCTTTCTCAATATCCTAAATTTACGTCCACCCCATATTTTAAATTAATATAACTATTACCGTGTAACTTTAAAACTACGAGGAATACTAGTGCCTGTACACTAAGTAAAAAGAGCACCTACAACAATCTATATTTCATGAAATTTAAACGATCTAAAAGCAGTTTTTAAAAAGTTACTATGTAACATGTAGCCACGTGTCTTCAGCTTATCTTCATAATTTTAGCACTAAACTACTTTTAACGAGTGCAGCGAACGCAATTAGCTCAACGTTAATTCAACATATCACAAAATACACAATGATGTTCAGAATGAATGATGTACGGAATTATGTACAGTAAAGAGGCCTGTTAGTTGCAGTTATCAATACATGAATCTGGAACACTATGCGCACAAGTGCGCTCTTACTGACCCATAGTGGGATTCATCACGAGGTAGGTAATTAGAAGTATGAGGAACTAGGCTTGAAGTTCATATCGGAGACATGACACTAAGCATTATCGAAGCGATAAAGACCGGTGATAAACCATGATAAGGAACGGCATCAGTGTCGGAAAAAAGATAAGGGTTGTAGGGATGGTGGAGTATACGGTAACATGATAAGGTTCGGCATACCAAAAGAGTTTGCTACATCGACAGCTAGTGCTGCTGCTGCTGAAACAATGTGCATAGGTTGGACGAGCAACAGAAATTATCGTAATATCTCTACTTGATTACAATGAATTAGATGACGGGCAGCAAACGGGCTAAGAGGCCCATTCTCAGAGAGGAGCCGAAGCCGCTCTGAGATGCTGCCTTTATGGCCTCTATGAAAATTTATGCAAAATTCCACAGACATTGCAGATAATCAACAATTTAATAGTACATCGTTAGAAGCTTTTGTAATAAAATACAAGAGTAGGATTAAATTTACTATAACCAAAGAAAAATATCCTACATGAGAGGCGAAATTAACAGATTTCAATGTGAGAATAACTTCAAATGCATATTCTTCTATCACCGAACGTATGTTTCAAAATGCAAAACAATATAGCATGAATTCGTTTATTTTTTTTTGCAGTTATTCTCCTAATTTAATTAAGACTGCTACGTACGATTCAGGAACAACCGACTCCCAAAGCAGGACTAAGGAAACCCTTCCTGTTATAATAGTTGAAAGAACAGTAATGGAAACGAAATTCCTTAGGATTTCTCAAGGTGAGCAATCAAACCAATTAAACATGAGACAGCAGAAACAGTATCCACTAAAAATACTATGCACCCCTCGTTGAAACCATTCATAGCATGAAATTAAGGGCAACGCTGCAACTATCCTATGGAGGAAAACAGTACGCTTGAAATAAACTAAATAGTCAGAAACATTTTTAATTAAATGCTTTACGATAGCCAAACTTACACAACTACGGTTACAGTTCTTGAGAGACAGCTGTAAAAGTAACGATTGTAATAATACCTGTTCCACAATAATTGTTAAAGACTGCCGCTGAAATTATTCCTTTTGTCTCGCAGCGAACTACAGTGAAGAAACTTTCCTCGCAATGCCATCCACGAATGGAACAAGGGTCGAATTTTCCCCCATAGAGCCCGCGCTCGAAAAGGACGGGACGAAATCAAAGACGAACGTGTCGTACATTTCCTGTTCATTGAGCCCAAATGTCTTTTATCTGCAGCCGCTCGATGCAAGTCACAACAGCGTCACAAAATGCGGCATCTCATTGGCTCGTTGAGCCAATGCACGTAACGAAATCAGTGCTACCTATGAGCCCAATGAGAGCAGGATTCAGTGAGCCATATCGCATATCGAACAGGCTCCGCACCTCCAATTTCCAGGCAAAAATTGGTAACCGATACAGGGAAACTCACCGAACTGCAGCACCGAAGGCGAGCTATGCAAGCCTCCCATCGTGCGGATTTGTTCGGCAGAATTGTCGCACCGAAGCGTCCAAGCGAGAATAATTGGCCAAAGGCGCATCTGTGTAATGCAGACGTTGCTTGATTATGGCACTGATGCACTAACGATCTGAATATTGGCAATGACAGACGCCTGCTGGAAATGAAACGTACAGGAAGCCCCGATTCTTTCCGTATAGAACCGTGAATCTTGGCCAAAAATCGTTTTCGCAAATGACAACTTTTCGTTGTGAGCTTCACAGTACAGGCAGTAAAGCGCAAGCGATATCTGAATGGGTAGAGAGAAATGGATGTCACCAGGCAGTGCACTAAGTGTTTAGAGTAAAACAGGAAGCTTGGGCAATTATTTAGATAAAAGATATTTCGGTTTTAGGTGAGAAGTTTTCAATAAACTGTTTATTTCGAAGCAAAATATCCGACCTAGCGATCGGTGTAAAGGGAGTGAGTGTTCTGTATTAGTCATAAGTACTTGTACTCTTAAATAGCAAGTCACTACTCACAAGTAAAATTAAAATGAAAATATTTTGCAAAAAAGTCATCAGCAACAAAACTAAGGAGTAACTAGAATACTTGGTGAATGGACGCACCGCACCTAATTCCAGAAAAATAAAAACATAGACGTTAGTAATGTACTATCACCCTCATCGTTAGTGCACGTTAAGAGGCGAATACATAAGCACTTCGGAAATGTAGCCACTGCTCACCACTTTGGCTTTACGCAAGTTCAAATATACTTTTGCGATACCAAACCAAACGTCGACTCGCCACGCGTATCGTTCACGCATTTGCGTTTCGGGTCGTCCAGGTTTTATTGTTCGTCGGGGCGATTGGCAGATCCCATGGTCACTGCTGGGGGCTCTGTGGTACACCTTAATGCAAAGTACACAAAATATTCCATGATGATTAACAGTATTTGTTTAGTCCTCGGTGGTCAATTCATTACTGTTAATGCAAAAATTAAAATAAATTCATTGGATTTATGACTGCATGGAAAGTGTATTCTTTTCATTGGAGTCCACGTCGCATTTGTTGATCTACCAAGAGTTTGTTGACCTAAAATATACTGAACAACAAATGGAGCCGTAACTGGATGCAGAGCAGTGCCACAATTTCTATATCGTGGCAACAACCTCAGTGCCACAATTTCTGTATCGTGGTAGTAACCTTAATGCCACAGCTTGTACGTGGGGATGATAGTTACTCAGTGCCACAATTTCTGCCGCAATATCACCGAGCAGGGCCGCAATTTGCGTCGCTTTTGAAGCGCCGCGTAGCCGGACGTTATCTCCGCTCTCGAATTTCCAGGAGCGCGGGGAAATCGATAGATCGGACGACGATATCCTGAGTCGGGCTGGGGCGACAAGGAAGGCAACTGCCAGGTCCTGGACTTCCGCATGTGCTCTTCATTAACATCCCATTACCGCGATTGATATACACGCACTTGGTCGTACAAAGGAACGTAAGGGACATAATCAGGACACGTCATCTGCCCTGCTAAAAGCGACTCATAACGACAGGAGCTAGGTACCTATTTAATTAATGAATGCACACAGGCGCTAGCATCAGCATTCATTTTATTACCTTATTTTGAAATGATGCTGGAAAATGGGCAATAAAGTTTTTGACTGGTCAAGTTACGTGTAGTAGTAGGAAAAATCATAACATTAATCGATGTATCAGTACCATAATTTTATTGAGAAGGACAAATTCTCAGTTACGGTATGGATAGACAGAGACCAAGAAGCCCACACATGAGAAACACAAGAAAAAACTGCACTCTGTACTCACCATACTCATTCAAAACGAGTAAAATTTACCAATGTTGTTAGCAATTTACACTATTTAATATTTATTTAGAAATGGGGTCACAGTTCAACACGTTCGGAGCGCATCCAACAAAACCTTTGGCGAGATACCTAATATTGAGGAAAAAAAAAATGTAGCATGCGAAGTACTCCATTAAAGCTTTGGTAATGATAATTTATTATTCATTTCGCCTCCATACCCAACGACACTTGAGTCTTTTCACATTGCTTTCAGATTAGAAAGAGGTATTTTGAAGTTTCATTGCATCACATAAATGGTCCAGCTACATCAATAGTTTGGAGACTGAGCTGGTAGTTTTACCGGAAAGATTTTATTCTGTTTATGGGGCTCCAACGATTTTCTATGGGATTTGGATCTATACCTAGACCAAAATTTTCCTACCACAGCTATGGGAATTTGCATTTAAATAACATTGCCAATTATCGGCGGAATTGTTTTTAGTAATATGTCCTTTCACTATACAATTTTTACTGATACCAGAGCAACCTCATATTTTTTAGATTATTTCTTTCAAAGTTAAATCACTCACCACATCTGAAGCGAGAAAACCACCTCCTGCATCTTCTACTATTCACTACATCAACCTCATAAGTGTTCTCAATACATAGATTTGCTGCCGCACTTTCATCAACACCATCTTAAAATTCGTCGAGTAAACCTTCTCTTACGATACCGTTAAGTGGGAAAACATGGGAGTAAAGTTTTGAAATAATGGGAAAACGTTGAATAATATCAAAGGAAGTGATACAAATTAAACAGAGAGCTATTTTATATCAACGACAAAAGATGAAAAAAATAATAAATTCAGTGTGAAAAATTTGTACTGGAAATCGGCATTACTTTTGTACCAGCCAGATATAACCGCACCCTCAACCTGGTGAGCGGACGTGAGCTACCGAGATTTATTATATGTTGGGACGGCGTACAAGTTGCACGTCCTCCCATTAAGTCGAGCTTGCGAGTGGATAGAGTGGCCCCGGCATTACGTGCCGTCTCCCTTCGTTTACTGTAAGCCATTAGGTCGAAGCCCTCTACATAGATGCATACACCGGACCGGCAGAACGTCCCTAAGGTTGTCAGAGACCCAATTGATCTAATGATAAAGATACTGCGCACCACAATATCAGTAGAATCTCTAGCCAGATATTATGAAGCCAATTAACTCTGGCAGAAAACCCCCAGGGAGCAACTTGGGCCCCACGATGGCCCAGGTTCGGCCGTTATTTTGGCTCCGGTGCCTCAATTACGCGACAGGCTTCCTTCTCTTACAGGCCACGTCTGGCTAGACAATATTATAACTTGGCATCCCCTGCCATCAAAAAGAACCGTGGTATTTCATGTTGGTAAATGTACCAACCCATCAATGTCTGTGGTCCGGTATTGCGTGGGACGTTCAGAAAGTCTTTGCAATAAAAACCAGAATTAATAGAGGAATACATATATTGAGTTTCACAGTCTTCCAATACACTCTCCTCCAAGGCCTACGCACAACTGGAGCTGTGTCCCCCACTTGACAAATTAAGTACACTCGGTACCAACAAGCAAGTATATGTTCTTTTTAGCTCCTAATCTGTCCTCACAGATTGCAGCAAGTTTTTTTTTACTAACTCAAAGCACGAGCAAAAAGTTACTTGGTGCGAGATCGGGACTGTACGGTGGATTGTAAATCAGTCGCGGCTTGCTTTCCGCCACAAATCGGCAAGTTTTAACTGAAAAAACGTGCTGGGATCAAGTTTCATAGGGAACAGAACCCTTCCCAAGCCCAGAACATTAGAGCAGAAAAGCATACCAACTTGTGAGTACTCTGAGTACTTTGTCAAGTGGATGGTACGGCTCCACATAAGTGTGTAAACCTTGAAGGAGAGTGTGCTGCAAGACTCCAAGGCTCAATAAATATATATTTGTTACCCTGCTTCCAAAACAATTGAATGTCCTACGTATTTTAGTACAATATTTCCTAGGCTACAACTGTAAAAATTGATCATCTATTCAAGATTCCCACCCGATACCGGCTGCACTCACTAAAACTGCCAAATGGCAGATAGCAACGGCAGTTCACAACAAGGAATTTTACTACCGCCTGCCGTTATCTGTTCAACATTTATTTCATCAAAGGTTACTCAGCTCATTTGTTGAAGCCTCCCTATCCATTATTTTCTGTTGCTAAAAACTCCGCACGTTGCGTATCATCAATATTTATAAAGACATGTGCTTCACTCTACTTCTCCGTTAATCGAAATACCATTTCCGTTGCTCATTATCTATGTAATTTACTTCTCATATTCAACAACTAAATGTCTTCGCTACCAATGACACGGTGCCGTCTGAACACAGCTTACAGTTTCAAATGCGCGCTGTTACTTTCTGCAGTCTGGAAATAGCTACAGTCCTTGCAACATATAAATGCGTTTCCGAGGAATTGAGCACAGTAATCTTAAGAATTAACTGTAGCGAAGCAAGAGCGAGAGCTGTATTGGCGACGGTGGGGGCATGCGTGCCTTATTGAGCCCCGCCAGCAATTTGTCTTCCTCTCAAACTAAGTATTGTAGCACAAGGTATTGCTATGCTGCGGATTGTGGGTTTCAAGAAGACTCTAGTTATTTTTGCGACGATACTTGACTGCCGATAGGATATTAATACTCAAAAGTAAGCAATTTTTTACAGAACTAGAAAGAGAATTGGGCTGGTGTACCCCGATTACCTCTGTAAATATACTAGGATTTCAAGGTATGTGCAAAGTATCCTTTTTTCTAGCAGAATCAGTGCCACAAGCATGAGTGAGTAAGTAATTACCACATTAGTTTTCTAGAGCAGCGATTCTAAGTCGCATCGCGAGGGTCAAATATTTAGTCTCAGCGTTGCTACCGAAAGTCTCAGAGTTTGCCTTCGCACTACTGCTGGTCGGAATATATGGTACAAAGCATCTCGAAGAGACAAAAGAAGAAGAAGACAATTGAGGAGAAATAGACACGCTGGTTTAGGGTCATGTCCGCATCCCCCATAGGGAGCACGTGGGAGTCCTTCTGAGACAGGTCGATTGTCACCATCAGCGTCCCATTTCACGGAACAGAAGACGAAGCATAGAAGAACCTGCCTAACTTTGCAAGCAAACTCTTAACAGTAGGAATTACGATCAGATGCAACGACCCCTCCGCCAAGGCATTAGGGCTAAATCTGAGTGCATCAGGCCCAAAAATAATCAGACAGAAATAATGGCCTTTAGAACATCTCCCCAGAGGGACTACAAGCATGAACAGTGAACTGGTTTCGACGACTTTGTTAGTCGCCCTTTCTCAGGGTTGGGCAGAGTAGTAATGCAATAAGCACCACCAAGTCCTCTCCATTAACAGACACGTAACAAATACTTCAGAAGAAGCAACCCGAAATGATCTTCTCAGCGTCGCCACACCTGCCGCGGGTGACCATCATCTACCCTTACACAACCCATTATTATCTACTTCCCGTGTAGGAGTCGAGCAACCATTATCGTCTCACCGCTGAACTACACACAAGGACAAAGCCATATCGGCTGTACGTTATAGGACAGGCACATCTCGAGCGCACGATTAATCGGGCCCTTGTTTACTTAAGACTCTTAATTAAGCGCTGTCTAGAGACACATTGTGTGCACTACAGCGCCACACAAAGCAAACTGGCAGCCACCTAATCATATCTAAACACAACTGCTTACTGCTGTAGTTCCCTGTACTAAATTCAATTTATGCCAAGCATTCGGGCGTCTCTTCATTATTGGATGGCAAATTAACTGCGCTTCTAGACATCGATTCAAGATGGTACGATTCTTGATCTTGCATTCGGTATTCTGAGGCATTGAAAGGCTCTTCTAGACATACATCATTTCTTGTCCAATAAAACTTTTAATCTACAAAGCGTTTCGTGATCGAAACACGAAACAAAAGAAGTGTACGTGATACGAAGAAATGAGTCAAAAGTTACATTTAATGGACTGGGGCTGTATGTTAAACACAGAAATAACGCATGAATTTCTTCCCTTGCACGACATAAGACATGAATTCATATTCTTAGAGATTCTCAATCATTAGCTAAACCTAATTTTCAGAGGATAATTGTAATTCTTAAGCTCCCATACGTAGTAAACTAAGGGCGATAGGTGCTTCGTTATGGGGAACACGCATTATCCACATTGGACACGTCTTAACATTAAATATTAGCTTGGCTTGTGATTACAGTCCACAAAAAAATGGATTTCAATGACGAGGTATTAACAATTATTTATTTCGCATACAATCTCAATGACTTTCCTGAGTCTTTAAGCCATGCTTTTAACAAAGAACTGAAGATAGCCAGATTTAATTGCATCAAATTTTAATCTGCGAGCTTGGAGACTGATGACGGTCTTCTACAAAACATTGCATTTTATGTGGTGCCAGTTTTTTTTTATATAGAATTTAAATCTTTAGATAGAAATCTCCCAATGGTAAGGAAGGGTATTTGCGATTAAATGTGATTTCAATTTGGTGATGAAAATATCTTGGAAAGACGTCCACCGGCTACAAAATCTTTGATGCTACTAAAATAATCTCCAAGTCTTTCAGAAATAATAATACTAGGCATCGTCGCACTAAAAACTATTTGAAATGATGTTAAATTATGACGAAACCTATGCTGAAAAGATTTATTTCTTACACAGTCTCAGGAGTTGGTGCCATTCAATTTTCATATTTCATATCTCAAGAGCGTCTGTCGACGGAGTATAAGCGGAATGCGACCCCCTAATTCTTCTTGTACTACACAGATAACGCAGATTTGCGCTTCCAATTGATTATTGTAAGGCTTAACACTAGCGCAAAAACAAAAATTTCGGTAAAGGAAAGACCGTTGATATCCGATAAATGTTGTAACAAAAGCGCGCAATAATGCAGGTTTTGCTATTTGCCGGTAATATTACTTATCAAATACGATGCAAAAAAAATTCGTAGTACATTATGGAGCACTGCTCTCATAGCATATCAATGTCTATAGATATACAATCGAGAGACACGTGTTTCTTCCGAAACTATATTCTCCTCCCCAAAGTTACTGCTGGTGAAGATTACGCAACTACCTCACATAAAAACATTTTTTATATCTCCGTGAACCAAGACCAGCGGAGTGCATTATGGGAAATTCGAAGTGTTATTCCACAGAAAAACACAGAGGGAAAAGAAAAAAATTTACTACCTCGTCACAATGAAGCAAAAATCATGCAAAATTGTTACGCGACATCGGGCTGCTGAGCAAACACTCTTGCATAATAAAGCTAGGTTAGCTTCGTGAGCGACGCAATTACTGAACAATTTAATCGCCTACAAGCTGCAGAGCAAACGAAGTCAAGAGTTCGCTATATTAACGGCACGACAGAATTATGCGGAGGGAAACCTTTGCGGAAATTTGATTTAAAAAGCGGTGCAATGAAGTTATTATCTCCAGCTTTTGTCGATTGTTCGAAAAAGCTAATAAAACCATCAACGAACAAAAAAATCTTTTTTACTGTAGAAATTACTCTATTAATAATGGCTATCGAAAAATCTTGAACAGTAGGAGCTTATGTAGATGCTAATTCATTTGCCATGTCTGTCTCTATTAAGCGTGTAGCGCATGTCTAAAATTATGTAGGGCGGGACTCGAACGACAATCGTGGTCCAACCTTAGAGGGCGTACACGAGTCGTATGCAGTGCGTATACTGTCGTTGTGAATACGTCAGAGTAAGAATGTTAACCACAGTATGTAGGATTTAAGAAGCAAAGGGGACGTGAACGATCAAGGCTTATGCCTGCAGTCTGTAACTACGGTACCTACGGATGCTCACGCCGTGGGGTTGGTTTTACACTCCGAAAATAGTGAGCCGCGCAATCTTATATCAGGAACCCTATTGTGACATATCGCGAAAACATATATTACAAAATGAACGATTCAACACAGTAAATCTCGTACCACTCAATAGGTAGCAGATGGGCAAAGATCCCTCATGGAATAGTAACCAAATAACACGATTAAGGCCCTTCAGCGTGGTTTTCCATTTACTATATTCTAAAATTTCAACAGAGAAACAAGTAACAAGGAATCCGGCAGCTGTGCGCATGCGCAAAATAAATAAAATACTAATTCCAAAACGACCAGCAGGTTTGTTCGGTATATTCAACGCGTCATTTCTATAGCACGATAAATTTCCTTATGTAGACATGAAAAAATACAGCAAGTGGCATCGCCGTCCGTTGTAGGAAAAGGCGAGGATGTATGTAGGTTATTTAACATTGAGGTTGCAACTAAGCATTCTTTTGTGTTTCGAATAATTTAATTGCGACCCAACCGAAAAAATCATAACATCTTGACTTCACAAACGGAAAATGACGTAGGAAACGTCACCCGGACTTCGTCCAGAAACTTCCTCACCACAGCAATGCCAGCATATGACAGAATTTGAATGATGGGACAGCCTGAAAGCTGGTCAAGAATTACGATGAATTCTCGTTCTATAAATCAGACAAAGAGTAATTCTACAACAGCCGAGCTTAATCTGACTTTCACTAAAGCACGCAGAAAGACACGTAGCTGATGAAACAGAAATTGGGGTGATCTCCCACTCATCCCCACGAGTATAGAATGAAAATGTTTTTTCCGCGAGTCGATTCCCCGTAATATTGCAAAACTGAGCCTCTTAGCCACTACGACGAGCTGTCAACATATACGAGCTTAGTACATTAAGAAAAGGCTGAGGGTCGCCTAAAAAGGTTTAGGAATATCTTCAGGCAGCAAGTTGCTCAGAAATTTTAGTTAACAATACCTCAATGTAATCCGATGAAGATCTTAAGGACGAAGACGGAAAGAAGATTGCATCTTTGGCCCACGGCTAAAAACAGAATTTTAGTCATCGAGCAAACGATCTTCAAGGAACCTTCGGCTGATAATTTCCTGAAGTTAATCTAGTCCGTATTTCCTGAAGTTAATCTAGCCCGTATTTCCTGAAGTTAATCTAGCCCGTATTTCCTGAACTTAATCTAGCCCGTATTTCCTGAAGTTAATCTAGCCCGTATTTCACAATAACAAACGCAGTGAGTCATTCGAGGGATAACACACAGAAGACGAAGAAGAGGCTCGCGGCCGTCCACCATTGGATGATCAGAGCAATTTCTCAAAGGATCGATAGTCTCATCAACTGCGACAGACCCTATTCTCGCGGAGCAGACCTCCTGCTGAGTCAGTCCAACGGTCACGGTTGGGAACGTGATCGCAGACGGGCCGTCGAGAAAAAAAGTCGCTGCCGTTCCAAGGAGATCGATAAAAAAAGGGCACATACAGTTGCTAAATGACTCAATCAAGGGCCGAACTGCAAGCAAAGACGGCGGGAGGCCGACATAATGATGAGTGAGGGTGATGCAGAGGGTGACATCGATCTAATGGTAGGCGCGGGTGGCAGCGATGGGTGAATGGAGACGAGCACGTACGCAAGCAAAGCGAAATGGCATCTGTTCTTCGATGATATTCCCTAAATTATGTGCCTCTAGGCAGTGCCGCTTGTGTCTTGCATACGCAAACTTCAACAATAACATCAGTTATGGAACCGTCGAGCAGTTATTTGCTACTGTTCAAGAATATATTTTAAAGGTGAACAGAGATGTTCAGGAGAAAATATTCTAATTATGGGCTAGTAGACGCTGATTATGAGAAAGCATGAAACTTTCAACCCATTCTCTTATTTCACACATTGCAATTACGAAGCCTTTCCCACAACGACCAACAACATAAGAACGAATCATTTTGCAAGTAGAAGGCCCTAAAATTTATAGTCGACTCTCAGATCAGCCGCAGACACATGAACCACTGATAACCGTACGTTTAATATTCTTTCGGCATATTAAGGTAGATACAAACAAGCTTTACTATCTACAGAAACAATTGCCTTCTTCCTCTCGTCAATGAAATGCTTCCAGAGAAATAAAAGAAGGAAGATGTAGTGTGTCAAGCTCAACAGAGTATCCATGCCATAAATAACACAGACAATGAAAACAAGCGTGGAATCAGAGGAATAACAGAACAAGAACTGCAAGTAGTGTAAGGAAAAGAGGGAGAAGGTAATACGGGCATGAAAGAAAGACGTGGCTTAACTGAGACTAAGTCAACGTGTACGATCTCCCTCTGGGCCGTGGCTTCCCTTAAGATAGAATGAAAGAGCCTATTGCTCATCCTAAGCCCCTGTGGGGTTGTATCTCTTGAAGCCCATTAGCACTTTACCCATTCCAGCCCTGCAAACAAGCCCAAGTCCATCAAGAGACCCGACGCTCCAGCTCCACATACATATAGAAGTCTATCAGCACTTTCTATGCTCCGGCTCTTCTTATTGAAGCACTCGTCTGCAACAGTCCGGAGCACACAGTAATATTAATGAGGCCGAGCCATGCAGCTGGGGATTTTTGGCAGCGGGAGGGCCTAAAAATTGTCTCGCTGCAGCACTTTTGGGCCGTTCAAATGACCTGAGAGCCGGGGCGGCGCCTAAAACTGCCTCACTCTTCATCCGCAAATTCCGTCATTAGAAGCTTTTACTTTTGAGCGACGGCTTTGTAGCTGTTGAGTCCGGGGGCGTCATTGCGCCTGCCTCTGTTTCTGGCGTGCGTGTGAATATCTGCGAGCTTAATAGGAGGTTTGCAAAGTTTGTAATGAAGTGGGGCGCATGTCATCGAGATGAATACATACCGTGCATATTCAAATAAAGAAGGGTAGTTCCGACAGACAGCGCATGTTTCGGCCGAGCGCTTGAATGTATGTGAGGTTAAATAGGATGTTTGAAAACTTCGTCATTCACTGGAGTGCGTGTGTCAGTGGTATATGAATATATGTTTCACTAAAAGCGTACTGTTTTTATTGTTTCATTTTCTGATGTTTTTAGAAAATGTGCGTGGCAGACCAGCAGAAATATTTCAATAAAATATCTGTAACAGCTTGTCACATTTAAGCCATTCATTCGTGATCATGCATCGGGCTGAAATAAATCAGGAATGAGACAAGAAAAATCTGTCTATGAGACCCTCTTATGATGTTTCCGCCTATCTTAAATACTGAAATAGGAATATAAGCCGGAGTACTCTTTTCACAAACTCTTCCGAGCGGCCGGAACTGATGCGCTACAAGAGACGCGTCTGCAAAGGCAAAGTGAACGACGCTACTATAATGGCAGAGTCAGATGATGTCTCAGTTTAGTAAAAAATAATCTAAAAGAAGCAAGCATTGAATACTATTACATAGTAGAGCAATCCAGCTACAATGTGAGGATATAATTATGCTGCTGTATGTAGGAGCAAGAAGGCTACGTTCAAGCAAGAAGCGGATTAGATGCTTTACAATAGCAGTTTAAGCTAATCCTAGCACCAATCCTGCCAACTTAACATGGTTGGATGGTTGGTCAGCTGTTATATCGCTACAATACATAAGACAACATGATCGATGTTTCGATAAGATAAATTTAAACGATAAACAAAAATTTAAATAGCCGTCAATGGAAGAATTTGGTTTTTCTAGTGTTAAATACGAGTCGCCTCTACAGCGATTGAGGTACTCACTTTGAGTGCAGTCCGGTCCCGTGTAGCCTGGATGGCACTGGCAGGATCCCAGAATACAGTCACCCTTTCCGTTGCAGCCCTTGGGACAACCCTCGGTGTACTCGGAACTGACCAGACCGATGAGGGAGATCTCCTGGAGCTCGCCGTCATCGTTGTACAGACTCAGGAACCAGTGGCCTTGCTCGAGGTACCGGGTGAGCGACTGGTGCTGGGTGGGTGCCTGTGGGGAATAGGTGAAACCATATAAGACACCAGGGCTCACATTTACTATGGCTACAAGATAGTAGAACTGGCTATCTTGGGCCTAACATCTCTATATTCAGCAAGAAAGACTATCTATGAACCTCACGCTTGTCTTTGTAACTGTAAAATGTCATATGGAAGCCCTTGGGCGGCCGGCTAAAGAGAAAGTTCGTTGCATGTTGCTTTGGCTATTGCCTACCAAAGGCGCGCTTGAGTTCGTTTATGAACTCCGAGGTGGCGTAATGTTGACATCGATGAATAGAACGAAAAGAAATTTTAGCCATTGTTCGCGAGTAAGTTATATAACAATGACTAAAAATATCACATCACATGCATATTTACATATCAGTTAAACCCTTAACCTATAACAATTGGAGAGCATACATAGACAATATTTCTTGAAATATACGTTGATACCCAGGTGTATACATACAATATTCTAGTCCAGTCTCAGTAGGATCGAGCACCTACACATGTCACTATTTTGAAAAATTAGCCAATATTATCTTGGTGAAGAATAATCCTAAGTTGCAGTACACTCAGGACTCGTACGAGGGATAGCGCGCCAGTATAGTTATGGAACTAACACTAAGACTGGAACAGTTGTTATCATTCTCATCCTACAGTGGACTGTCAATGCCAAATATGTACGCTTTAATTCAATTGAGCATCACAGTTCCGTGTTGGTTCGAACCACAGGCTGGTGGTAATCAACACGGAATTTATTGAGCTTGACAGTACTGTACTCGACAATATAATGGTAACGTAAGTGATGTTTGACACGGAAAATAGTTTCTGGAAACCGCTTCACTCTCATTTGCTGATTTTCGTTTACTGTTCAAATGCTCTGAATTTTGTAAACACAAAATATAAATTAATTCACGGTGGACTCATAAACCAAAGAAACGAAAAAAAAGGACTACAAAAGCAGCAAATGACCTTAAGTACATTACAGCTTCGGGCTATGTTTACACGAGGCACATTTTTGTACTAAGGCAATCCCAAATCGCATTAAGAAATAGCGCAAGAACAGAAGTTTAATGGAAGAGTATGAGCCATAAAATGGGCGATAAATATTCGCGCTTTGTGTAAAAGGGAGTGAAAGAGCGACTTAAAACACGCCCGTGACAGCGCCATCTATCAGCCGCGAGTTATGGTGGCTGAAGAGTCTCATAAAAACCGTGGCTGTGACGCCACAAAAAAACCGGAGTGACCCGCCAAGGCTTGGATGCGCGACCATTCAGCCGACGGATCAAGCGACGCGGATTGCGTTTCTTGGGTTTCTTTGGTCGGTCAAAGATGAATTTCTGTCAGCGGCCAAAAATGAACCAAGAATTTCTTGCGGGGCGACGTTCAATTACGGAAAGACGACGGCTTTGGGACCACAAAAGCCGCCCAAACACGAAGGCAGATGCCAGGAGGCAGCCCAAAACGCTGGATTATCCTGCCAGGCCTCATATTGCAGCGCCCACAACACACTGAATAATAAACTCCTCTTAGGTTCAATATTGCATCATAACTTCAATAATTCGCGCGGTGAGGGAAGTGAAACATGAAGTTCGCTTTATCAAGGTTCATAACTCCTGGTTCGAGCGCAGCACAAAAAGTGATAAGAGGCATCAAGGTGGGACATGAATGGAGTGACGTGAGTGGAAGCCAGCCGCAGCCGGGTAATATGACGTGACGTTAGAAGCCAGCTGCAGGCGGATAAAATGACGTGACGTTAGAAGCCAGCCGCAGGCGGATAAAATGACGTGATGTTAGAAGCCAGCCGCAGCCGGGTAATATGACGTGGCGTTAGAAGCCAGCTGCAGGCGGATAAAATGACGTGACGTTAGAAGCCAGCCGCAGGTGGATAAAATGACGTGATGTTAGAAGCCAGCCGCAGCCGGGTAATACAACGTGACGTTAGAAGCCAGCCCCAGGCGGATAAAATGACGTGACGTTAGAAGCCAGCCGCAGCCGGGTAATACAACGTGACGTTAG
>LQNS02000303.1:11604364-11615632 GCA_001587735.2 Parhyale hawaiensis
GCCAGCCGCAGGCGGATAAAATGACGTGACGTTAGAAGCCAGCGTCAGGCGGATAAAATGACGTGACGTTAGAAGCCAGCTACCGGCAGATAAAATGACGTGACGTTAGATGCCAGCCGCGGGCGGATAAAATGACGTGACGTTAGAAGCCAGCCGCAGGCGGATAAAATGACATGACGTTAGAAGCCAGCCGCAGGCGGATAAAATGACGTGACGTTAGAAGCCAGCCGCAGGCGGATAAAATGACGTGACGTTAGAAACCAGCCGCAGGCGGATAAAATGACATGGCGTTAGAAGGCAGCCGCAGGCGGATAAAATGACGTGACGTTAGAAGCCAGCCGCAGGCGGATAAAATGACGTGACGTTAGAAGTCAGCCGCAGGCGGATAAAATGACGTGACGTTAGAAGTCAGCCGCAGGCGGTTGAAATGATGTGAAGTAGGAACCTACGATGTATATGGAAAGACGTGTGAAATATGAGTAAAAACTAGAGCTCTCTCAGAGCGCACACCTCCTCCAAGCAAGGGAACGGTAGCAAAAAATTCAAATTGGCTCTGAAACCATGATTTCCCATGTATCAACTTCAAAATCTGATCATTTGTGCCTTTTAATAGTAATACCAGCTTGTACAATTTTCCTGAAGTTAAGGAACTTTTTGAGTTATGCTGCTAACAAACGTTATAACAAACATGAATCAAACATGCAAACGAACGAGCCGATCTGCACCAAAATTTATTAATTTATGTCTTTTAACATTACTAACAACCTATATGAACTTCATAACGAGCCATTCATTGTTTTTTGAAATATTGTGCTAACAAGCATAAAATTAAAAACCGCGACAAACGAATGAACAAACAAACGGATCATTACCAAAATTTGGTCGTTTACTCTTCGTTATATACCTAAAAACTCATGTAAATTTCATTAAAATCTGTCAATAACTTTTTAAGTTCTGGCAATGAGAAAAATGAGGCAGACGAACAAACAAACGGATGGACGGATCTCCACTAAAAGTTAACCATCTGTTTCTCCTAACATACATAACAATCCCTGTCAATTTCGTCAAAATCCGTCCACAACTTTTTGAGTTATCTTGGTGACAGACAGACAAATGGACGAACAGCCAGACAGACAAACCCGACGAAAACATAACCTCCTTGGCGGAGGCAATAAGTGATATTTTTTCACTGTAATAAGAATACTGTGCCCGCTTTCACGAGCAATAGATGTTAAGAAACATACGCCAGCACATGAATATATTCGTTTGCGTTTAAGCGAAAAAACTGTTACAGGCAGGACAATATTTGGGAAATTAGTGTACATGAAACAATAAGCGCACACGCTAACTTGGATGTCGTACGCGCACGAAGCAATTATATGGAAACCCAACGAATTACGCAGTTCTACATTAAAGTATTACAGACAAGCAATTATGCTTATGTGTACCTAGTGCGCATGAAACTTTGCAATTAATTAGTCTGTATACAGTATGTGTATTTTAGTTCAGTGAACACATCCGTAAAATTCAATTTACATCAGGTAACCTAAATAGTTCGTGCGGTTTTTACAATGATTTTGACGATAGAGAAATTACCGTTGAAAAGTTCAATTCAGCTTAGTAAAACGTTACCACCAACAAAGCAAACTCAGTAATGCTAACACGAGTTCCACTATCCTAGTAACCCTGACCCACGGCGCTACAGCTCAGTTCTTAAATCACCAGAGCAAATTTAATGGCATAAGTCACGCCAGCTCCTGTCAAGATAAGAAGAGCAAACAAAAGGCACTTACGTTGCCTGTAAGGACGTGCCGAAACTAAATAATAAAGACCGCGCAGTCACCGATGCTATAAATAGTCACTAACTTTGTAGCTAAGAAGATGAGCGGCAAAGATTAAAGTTTGACAAACAGTATTGCACGGCGACTTAAAATAGCAATGGGATAAGAATGAAGCTGAGTCTCCAGCAAGTTCGATTCCGGTAATATCCATGGAAAATGTGGGCGATAGCAAAGAGGGTATCGTCGTAAGTCTACAAGCTTCCAATTCAACTTTTTAAAGGGAAAAATATTGTATCCTGTGTATGATGGAAAGAAAAAAGCCCCACAAATGTTCTGCTTCAGTTGAGGAAGTAAGAGACCTGACATGCGTAACGTCGCTTCTCCTTCACAGGGCATCGGATGAGCCACAGACTATAAAGTTGGATTAGTCATAGCTTCGCCGTCACAAACACACTTCTTGGCCGCCCGATAACCGCAAAACATTGCTTAGAGCAGCCAAATATTCACATAGACATCCAACGTTCAGTGGAGAATCTTTCCCAGGGGACTCCATAGGATATCTTTGCTTTACTTAGCGTTCAGAACGTTTTTCTTTCGTGACCACTTGGCTTCCATTTGCTTTCATCTTCGAGCTGCTGGTGTTTTGCTCGGTTCATCATAATCACTTTCGACTAGCTGCAACCCAGCGTCTTGCTGTGCCCCAGGATCTCCGTGTACGGGTTCCACATTCCTCCAGACGTACTTTTTCGGTCGTTCTCTCAATGGATCGCAATGAACGGTGTGTGAGGGGAAGTGTAAACTATTAGAATATAATCGCAATGAATATTAGTGAAACGTTGCATTTGGTTATCATTCGAAGAGCAGGGCAAAGGCTTCGTGACAAGCGATCGTTTAAACGCGCACCGAGGTGCAGAGGCTTGCTTTCAAGGTCGCAGTTTGTAAACGACGCTGGAAACAATGCTATTACTTCCAGAAACTGGCATTTTATTCGGTAAATTATAAGACTAAGCTTCTCTAGTCACTATAATCGGTTTTTCGAAGAAATGCAAAGCAAATGATATAAAGTACGGCAAAAAAAAAAAAATGGGGATCCTCTCACAAAGAACCACCAGAACCAAAACACAAGAAAACAGTATACAGAAAAAGAAGAGGAAAACAAAAGAAAGAATGCAAGTATATAGTAGAAAAAAAGATGGAAGCATACTGGGCATGAAAGAAGGTATCCAGAAGGGTTGTCTAAGGCTGGGGTTTTCCCTTAGGGCCTAACTCCCCATAAAATAGGTAGGGTGCATCTATTTACTAACCCCACGGCCTATGGCGCATCCTGAGCCCCCTGAGAGTCATCACGTCATGATTATGAGACGGACAGTAAAATTTCAATCCAGTGCCTCTAATTGGGACGTTATTAGCAGCGCTAATCTTACGTTAATGATTAGAGCGGAATAGTATTTACCAATTATTGATGAAGGGGAATCTTGATTTGATGTATCGAACGAATAGGTGAATGCATAAGCGAAAATAACAGCAGAAACAAAAGTGTGTTATATGTAGTATAGCCTCAACATATCGACGAGGATGTGGGATGAAACAATAACTCGAGAAATAATTTTTGAAGACGTACGGGAGATTTGATCGGCATCACCAAATGGAACAATAAATTGAGCAATAACTAAAGTACACAAACTGAACAGTCAATCAGGATTGCCCTGTAAAATAATAAAGTGAATAATAAGCACTTACCACTGAATAATAAGCACTTACCACTGAATAATAAGCACTTACCACTGAATAATAAGCACTTACCACTGAATAATAAGCACTTACCACTGAATAATAAGCACTTACCACTGAAGCTCGAGATTGGCGAGAAGGATGACCCGACGAGACTCTATATCCGGAAAAGACCTGCAGAAAGTCATACGCGGTGTGAGTTGGTAAAGCATTTCTTCTGCCATAGACGCCCACCGAAGCCCCTCTGGGGATTCCCACATCGAAGCGAACATAGGCGGACTCGGTCTGGTAAAACTGCATGTTCCAGTAGCCGTATGGGGGGATGTTCTCCCTCAACTTCTGGCCAAGCTCCACTCTCTTGAATGTTGTGCCGTCAGGAGGGATCGTCTGGTCCGGCCGCAGCTTGTGCTCTGTAGTGCAAAATTTAAAGAGAAATCAAAATGGTGTAAGGCGGGATGAAACTTAACAGAGAAATGAAATAGTTTAAGGATCAAGGTTACTCAGCTGGGCATTTCTCCTAGAGAAGCCGAATGGAACGTACTTTACATCATAATGCTGTAAGAGTTTTAGTTATTTTCCAGATATGTACTGCGACCAAGGTACCGGTACATACTGTACATAGAAATAAGCATGTAAGTATAAGGAGAAAAATACAAACTCCTATACAATTGGATAAACTTACCTGTAACCATTTATGAGACAGAAACACTTCAAAGGCAAAACTCTAACGAACTAAGTCTGATGCGATTCCAATCGTATTAGTCACAGTTTAAAGACGGTATTTCTGGTACGCGCAAAATTCGTAGCTCTATTTGTATGAAAGCACGACAGGAAAACGACTGGTCTATCGATACTTCAGAGTTGTCAAGCGCATCATCAAAGTCATCTATCGGCCGGCTATAATGCTGCTAATATTAAACCTCAGAAATTCCCGGGAAGCCACTCGCTCTAGATATCAGTCAGTACCTGAATGCAATACAGAAGATCTCACTACAAGTTACGGTCGCGTTATCGGCGGCCAACTGTGGGCCACCGATTATGCGCCTAACATTTTTAACTGCAAAGCCCGGAAATTCTCGGGAAGCCACTCGGTCTAAGCAGCTTTCCGCCCCCCCCCCCTCGAAAACATGGCAGGACAAACATTAATTACGGGGGGCTACAGAAACCAAAGCGAAGGCATCAAAGCAGCCGTATAAAGCGCTAGTACTCGATTCCCTTTGATACATAAATTAGTTATGCAGTCGGAACGGACTTCCCGCTAGCTCACTGAAGAACGCTCACAGTTTTGAGTTTCCCGCTAGTTTGCTCAGAGTTATCGTTGAGTGAACGGAACACATCCCTCCATCTTCCCTAAATTTACCTTTGACGTAACCCAAACTGCGACGCACGTCTATAAAAAGCAGTGACTTAAAGCTAATATTTTACGTTAGGCAAGAGCTGGGTACAAAATCTCCCTCATTTTAACTGCGAACCAGGAAACAAAATCCATACATTTACGTTAAAAATTAGCCATTAGTTGCACGGGCAAGCCAAGAGCTAGGCACACGGACCAGCGACTTGACGTAGAAAACTAGGATATACGATAAAAGTGCAACTATGCTACTGCTTCGGTTCAAAGAGAGACCGTGCAGTAGACTGCACTACAGAAATCATACCGCACGTACGGCAACATCGGTAGTCACCCAACGATAGACCCATATCGAAAGCACAAGATCGTGTACGGCACCATATAGCCTCCTCGTACCTACAACAACATTGTATAACGCATTACTCTATACTAACACCGAAGACACAATGCCGAGCATCGCACTGTATATACGCCACACGCAAGGCAATATCGTACTTCACGCAACGATATACCAACATTGAGAGTACGCAGGATGGTGTAACGCACTGTATGCTCACACTACACGCAAGGTAACGATGTCGTAAATCGCGGCTCACAACATTAAATCGTAAGAGCCGCAACGGTTGGTATGAGTGATGCTTGTGAACACCCGTGATGGATGAGATGGAGGCCGAGGTAAACATCATTTGTTAGCCCCAGTCCGGCGCAGAAAAGGTTTGATCTTAGACCTTCTCAACATCACTGAGATGTGGCCAGTTTGAGGGGTTCAGAAAGCGTTGTGGTTTTGTCTATTCGTCATGATCAAGCTTTGAGTGTTCACCTTGCATCGAAATTTGAAAATTTATTTATTTATTCTATTTGCTATTGAAATGTAATCAAAGCTGAAGATACTAGCCTTAGTTTATGTTGAGTTGAAAACGAAACTGAAATTGGTTAGGAAAGCACTAGAGAACATACAGAACTAATTCTAACTAATAGCAATCGGTGGGCCAGTTTCATGGTTAAGGTTATAGTTCGTGTCGAAATTAACGATATCGATAAATAAAATTTCAAGCGGTCAACTGAGAGCATTCTGGTAGCAAACGCTGCATTCATGGCAATAGTTACGCTGCTAACAATAGCTAAAACACGAATAAGGAACTAGCATGCATGCGCGACCTGATGAAGTTTGGTTCGTAAGAAATTTGAAAAAGTTACATTCTGTTTGTCCTGAGGCAGCTAGGTGATTGGTAAATAGGTATATTATTTTGGTAATAATTTTGAAGCTTGGGTGTAGTTTTTTTTATTCTTCAGCTGTTTCTTTCATAGTCTGGCTAGCTAAAAAAATCTCTGTAGTAAGTCGCACATTTAGTTTACACTAAAGGGAAAGGTAGTTTTTAAGGTTTGCTAAAATTAATGGATCGTGACTAGGAAAATATAGCAAGTAGAATCAGGTAAAGAGTTCTTATGGAGATATGAAATGCTACGCGTAAAGCGTTCTGTCCGTAACTCTCAGAGCACTGCTTTCTAGTACGAGAAATAAGCCAGCGTTATGAAATGAACATTAGATTTCAAGCGTAGTTTCCTAATTTAAAATTTATGCACATTGGTATATGAAGATATTCATCAGGTTCACGTAAACCTATAGCAATTTAGATACTACAGGAAATATACAAACGGCATTCAAACTCAAAAGAACCAAAGAGAAAAACAAAGTTAATGCCGGGAAAAACAAAAATAACTTAAAAACAAAGAAAATGATAATGGAAAAAACTAGGTTAGTGAGGATAAAATCATAATTTATAATGAAAAAAATTTACAAGGGTGAAGAAGCAAACTAACAACGTAAATACGGAGGAAATTCGGGAAGCGCAAAAGTGTTCGTTCTCTTTGTTTCTTCCGTTAGCCGTGTTGATTTTTTACAATGTTAGGCCTCACCTCGCAGATGCAGCAATAGTTCTATGGGCAATGGAGGTGGAGGTCGGGTTGTGGTGGTGGTCGTGGTAGTTGTGGTAGTAGGAGTCGTTGTAGTAGTTGTAGTAGGGGTTGTTGTACTAGTCGTTGTTGTCGTTGAAGTACTTGGGGTTGTAGACGGCGTTGTGGCAGGTGGTGCTTGAATAATAACCGTGCAACCGGCAGCGTTTGTAACCCCAGAGGTTTCATGCTCACGTTCAGATTCGGCTGAAGCATTACTTGCAGAAATTCTGTAATATTCCCTCTCAAGTTCCGCCAGCTTCGCACAGTCGCAAGGACATTGGCAATGATCTGATTCTGGTTTATTCATTTCGGGTTCTACCTTAGCGAGTGAAATATTCACGAGCGGAGGAGCGGTGTCTTGGATCATGGGTGGAACTTGCACATCGTTCATCATTTGCGAGTTGAGATTTATTTCTTCCCGCTCAAATTCAGGCTCGGTCTGAGGCTTGAATATATTAATGTTAGCATCATCTGCATTTCCTGAGGCAGGCACAGAAACCGACAACACATATACTGGTTTCTCGTTGGCCGGAGATCCACCGCCTCCAGCTTTGTTATCATCCTGAGTTGCTATGGTGACGTTGACAGTTACGCGCTTTGAGTGACGCTTTCTGTTCATCTCATTCGGCCAGGAAATGGAAGTGGCAGGAAGCGCTGTGGTTCTGCTAATGGTTGGGTCGAGAGCTGGGATTACAGAGCCCTGAGAAATGACGCCACGGCTTACCTGACCATCCTCTCTCTCAGCTCTGGATGGATGGGATGAATATCCGAGGGGTTCCGACGCTGCAGCAACTCTAGAAAAATCGCTAGTTCTAATAGTGCCTGATTCTCTTGTATGAATTTCGTGTCTACGGCGAATGTCTTCAACTGCTGATACCGATATGTCCGAGTTTACTCTGGGCAAAGAAGCTGCGGATGGGTTAGAATGCGTATTATCAGCAGTAGAAAGACTGGTGACTGTTCTGGACTCGCTGTACTGCAATATTTCACTGTCTTCAGACCGAGAAGACGAGCCAGGCTGGAGTTCATCACTTCGCTGGCGATTATCGATCGGTCCCCAGCTCCAGGAGTCGTAGGTCGGATGAGAATAAGTATTGGGCTGTGCTTGTGATAACCTTCGATGGCTCGGGGATTGCTCATTGCGTGAAACGACAGACGACGTATCGCTGCTCTCATCTTCCACGTGGGAAGAAGCGGAATGTCCCCAAGATGGTTGGTTCTCACTCACGTGGGAATACTGAACTTTAGAACCTAAAGACTCGAAGTCAGGAACTGGAATATCTGCAACCGCAGGTTCATGATACGCAATACTGGCGCTATTACCGGTAGGAGCATGAGCTCGGCCCCCTTTCCGGCGGATGGGGTGGAGGGTAATTTGATCCATGGCTTCATAAGGCACAATTTCCACGGTGGAATCATATCGCGTGTCGTCCTCGCTACGTCCGGCAGAAGAAGTATCGTCAAGGGGGACATTCGCTCCCTCTGACAAGTTAGTGAGTCGCGGCGCACTGGGAGCGATAACGTGGAAATTTTCTCGAGTTAGGGCCATGACGTGAAGGTCGTCGGTGTACTGAGGCACTGCGACGACTTTTTGTACTTCCTTGGGGTGCGCGGCAGGCAGGAAAAACTGACGCTGGGCCGATGGAGAGTCTCGTTCATTTCTGGAATTATCAGGCGGTCGCTCTTGAGGATACTGCCAAAAACTGTCGAAGGGACTCAAGTGATTCTCTTCGTCGTAATAATAATCGTCATGGCTGCCGAGGTCTTCTCTGAAGAGGTGCGGGAAGATGTCTCTAGCTACACCAGATGCGGGGAGGCCGGAAGGTATCGAGCCATCGCCGGAAGAATCCGAGACGCTCAAATCTTCTGTGCCTTCATTTTGGGGACCTTGCGCGTAAGGTGCAGCGTGCGATTTTATTTCCTGAGTTTGGTAAGTTTTTCTGCCTCCTTTTCTAGCAGGCCTGGAAGATGTTATGAAAGCAGGATGACCGCTAGACATACCTGGGCCATTTAAAGTAGACTCAGCGGTGAACGCACCATCGGGAATTTTTCGACCACCTTTTCGGCCAGGCTCGTCTTGATTAGAAGTGCTTGTTTGAGCAGCTACAGGTACTATGTCAGTGTCTATTTTTCTTCCCCCTTTCCTAAGATTTTTAGCAGCAGATGCTCTACCAACACTCACTCCTGGGATAATGAATCCACCAGTCCAGTCACTTTGCACATCAACAACATCTACAGCGTCCACATCTTTTGGGGCTTCATTAGCTTCTACTTCTTTTTCAAAAAGCCATCCTAAGTTCCATAAATTTTTTTGATCTAGCTTGGCAACAACAGAATTGGTGTTAGCTGGCTGGTCGCTCATCATTTGGTTATGTGCCACACTGGATGAATTAGAAGTGTTAACATTACTTTTATCGTCGATGTTATCAACGGACTCAGAAGAAATTTCGTCATATTCATAACCGGTCACCGAGGAATTTGAGTAATCCAAGTCGTACTGCACTACATCGCCCGTACTCTTTTCACCGTAAGCAAAATCTACCAAGTTTTCGTCGGGGTCCTCATCAGTTTCCAGTGCGTGCTCAAGTTGATCATCGGCAACATGGTTGGTTCCATCTTCATATTCTACAACATCAACAACAGGCGCGAATACTGAAGGTGTTTCACCATCACCACCTTCTCTTAACACTACCAAAGGCTGATTTTCCCCGTCGTATTCATTCACATCATCAGCAGTGTTAACAAGACCATGATTTGGCGCTAGATTAACACCGCCAATGTTACTCGGTTCAGTTGGGGCGATATTTCCATCTCCAGCGTCGCCCACACCACTACTGTTTCCCTCGGATATTTCATCAGAGAGAACAGGCGGTATATTTCCACTGTTTCCACCGCCACTATTGATGCCCGAAACAAATTTCACTGCCGGCTCATTCCCATTCCCATCCTGGCGTACGAGTGCAACTGCTCCCCTGCTCCCATCATCATGCTCGTTCTCACTGCCGTTGTTTTCACCGATGGGGCCGAAATTGGCCGACTTTTGTTCACTCTTCGAGTTGGTTTGATCGATTGACGGGCTGAGCGATTCACCGTCGCTGAATAAAACATCACGCTGGAGTGGGGAGGCAGTCTCGGCATGCTTTATTGAGGCGAGATTAACAACATTAGGGCCAGAAAAGGATACATTATTGCTGTTGTTAGTTTGATCAGTCGATGAGATGGTAGCAGATTTGTTAGAAGCGGCAGAATGAGTTAACTGTTGGGCTGGCACGCTAGCTGCAGTGGCAGATGCAAGATTAGGTGAAGTTTCAGCATAGTTTAGTGACGCTCGAGCTTCCATGGGATCACTTATGGGATCGAGGCTGGCAGAGGAAGGTACGGAAACTGAATGTGGCATTGAATCTTGTTTCTCAGTTACTGAATCGGGAACGGAAGCCTCTTTACTAGAAGGCATATCATCAGAAACACTTCTGCGTTTGCGCTTGCGTTTCTCATCAACTGAATCAGGAAGGGAATCAAAAGCAACAAAATTGTCAAATGAAATGGTGGCAGGATCAAGGGGTTTAGGTTTTTCATCAACAAAAGTATCAGAAGAAAGTGGATCAGTGTTGAATTCTCTACGGTTGATGCTAACACGGTGCAGGTTACGGAGAAGGTTAAAGTAGTTATCCAGGGAGTTAGACAAAGGCGGGGGTGCAAGCAGTAACCGTGCGTTACCTCTGGAGGTGACGTGGCTTACTGACGTCGAATCGTCAGGCACAGCGACGTCGGACACGAGGGTGACGCATCGACCCTCCGCCGACAGCGCCAGTAGGTTTGTGGCTGCAACGGAAACGAACACAAATTAACCATTAGTAATCTAACGACTTACATTGCTACATTATTATAATCTTAGTTTATGTCTTCACACCCGCGATTCCAGTTGCGAGCGTATAGGTTGTCAAGGCCGAGAGATAATATCACGGCCGAGAGATAATATCACTGCTGACAGATAATATTACTGCCGAGAGATAATATCACTGCCGAGAGATAACATCACGGCCGAGAGATAACATCACGGCCGAGAGATAATATCACTGCTGACAGATAATATTACTGCCGAGAGATAATATCACGGCCGAGAGATAACATCACTGTCGAGAGATGATATCACTGCCGAAAGATCATATCACTGCCGAGAGATAATATCACTGTCGAGAGATAATATCACTGCCGAGAGATAATATCACTGTCGAGAGATAATATTACAGCCGAGAGATAATATCACTGTCGAGAGACAATATCACTGCCGAGAGATAATATCACTACCGAGAGATAATATCACTGCCGAGAGATAATATCAGTGCCGAGAGATAATATCACTACCGTGCAATAATTACACTGCCGAGCGATAATATCACTCCTGACAGATAATATCACTGCCGAGAGATCATATCACTGCCGAAAAATAAT
>LQNS02000303.1:11618053-11675825 GCA_001587735.2 Parhyale hawaiensis
ATAACATCACCGCCGAGAGATAACATCACCGCCGAGAGATGACATCACCGCCGAGAGATAACATCACCGCCGAGAGATAATATCTCCACCGAGAGATACCATCGCCGCCGAGAGATGACATCACCGCCGAGAGATAACATCACCGCCGAGAGATAACATCACCGCCGAGAGATAACATCACCGCCGAGAGATAACATCACCGCCGAGAGATAATATCTCCACCGAGAGATAAACACATCTTTAATCAATATACCAACGTGAGTTGTGAGTTACCACAACACTGCCTGCGATCCAATAAAGAAGGGACACGTAGTCTTTCAAGCACAATAAGGAACCCAGACAAAACAGGGAAAGAAGAGGAGAGCTGCAGAAATATAAAGAATATGAGCATGGTGTGCAGGAGAAATGTAATGGACACAAACGAAAAGACGTCTCGAAGGACTACTGAGGCAAAGGTCACATCGCGAGACGCCACTAAACCAAGTTGAAACTTAAATCACGAATACATTACAGAATAATATGAACAGAAAGACCTAAATCTAACTAAAAGCTGCTGAATGACTCTAGTACACTGCAAGTAACTCGGAGGCTGACGGGTGAAAATATGTAATTTACAGTAGACGAAATAATAGTGTCTTGCGGCCAGAGCCGCTGAGTTATGAGGGGAAGATAACGAATTTTATTCAAAGTGGGGAAGACAGAGCGGAAATAAAAAGCTACACAACGAATCTTAAAGCGCAGCAGTCATTCAACTGCTAGCGAAAGTCATCGCACCGACAAAGAGAAATAAACAAAATGTGCACATCTGAGGAGAAGGAATGCTTTAATTGCGCCTAAAATAGCAACCAATTTTTTTTATATTTCGGTCTTGATGCAATGGAGAACATGTACCGTTACAAAGAAAGACGGGAATATATCAAGATCGTCTGCAGGTGCAGCACACACACGGCGCAAGACTCCGGCGAGTAATCACAAGACACAGTTTGTCTGCAACTGCAGCACACACGGCGCAAGACTCCGGCCAGTAATCACACAACACAGTTGGTCTGCAGGTGCAGCACACACACACACACACGGCGCAAGACTCGGGCCAGTAATCACACAACGTAGCTCGTCTGCAAAAGCAGCACACCCACGGCGCAAGACCCCGGCCAGTGATCACACAACATAGCTCGTCTGTAAGAGCAACACACGGCGCAAGACTCCGGCCAGTAATCACACAACATAGCTCGTCTGCAAGAGTAGCACACACACGGCGCAAGACCCCGGCCAGTAATCACACAACACAGCTCGTCTGCAAGGGCAGCACACACACGGCGCAAGACTCCGGTCAGTAATCACACAACACAGCTCGTCTGCAAGAGCAGCCCACACACGGCGCAAGACCCCGGCCAGTAATCACACAACACAGCTCGTCTGCAAGAGCAGCACACACACGGCGCAAGACTCCGGTCAGTAATCACACAACACAGCTCGTCTGCAAGAGCAGCACACACACACACACACACACGGCGCAAGACTCGGGCCAGTAATCACACAACGCAGCCCGTCTGCAAGAGCAACACACACACGGCGCAAGACTCCGACCAATAATCACACAACATACCTCGTCCGCAAGAGTAACACACACACGGCGCAAGACTCCGGCCAGTAATCACACAACATAGCTCGTCTGCACGAGCAACACACTCACGGCGCAAGACTCCAGTCAGTAATCACACAACATAGCTCGTCTGCAGGAGCAACACACACACGGCGCAAGGCTCCGGCCAGTAATCACACAACGCAGCCCGTCTGCAAGAGCAGCACACACACACGGCGCAAGACTCCGGCCAGTAATCACACAACGCAGCCCGTCTGCAAGAGCAGCACACACGCACGGCGCAAGACTCCGGCCAGTAATCACACAACGCAGCCCGTCTGCAAGAGCAGCACACACACACACACACACGGCGCAAGACTCCGGCCAGTAATCACACAACGCAGCTCGTCTGCAAGAGCAGCACACACACATGGCGCAAGACTCCGGCCAGTAATCACACAACGCAGCTCGTCTGCAAGAGCAACACACACACGGCGCAAGACTCCGGCCAGTAATCACACAACGCAGCTCGTCTGCAAGAGCAGGCCCAGATAAGATCCACAGACCCATATAAGCTCGGTAGCGAGAGCGCGCAATCAAGAAGCGCCAGGCTCTGCTATCTCACCATCGGAAATTTCCTGCGAATGAAGGAAAATGGCCGAAGTTGCCCGTACCAGACTAACCTAAGTCTTAATTGCTCTGGAAGTCATTGCATCGACACCCTGAAATTAAGATTTCAAGTCCCCAATCATCGAAGGCCGGTAACCACTTTCCGGATTTTGCATTCTTTCATTGAAAGAACTTAGCAAAAAATCAAACGCCTCGATCGTTTGAAACTTCATTATGGAGTGTTGTTCCGCAATTCATTAGCTACCACAGCATTCAACTCTTTGGGTAGGTGCGAGCATTCACGTTATGTGTAACGCACGTCACTATATGAAAAATAACTCCACGTTTTACTTCCGTATAACGTAATGAGGATGGTCAAAATATCATCCCAAAACACATCTAAGAATTCTCAATAGCTTACTCGCTACAGTTTTCGAAGCAGGTTCGCTGAACCCGAATTATTTGCTTTGTCGCTGGATACAGTTTTGTCTTTGGCAAATTACTCCTATAATGCTTCGAAAGTAGTCCGTATAACCCAGTGAATGCACGAGCAAGTCTTCGGTTATGTATTTCAGTTATCTCCCCAGCTAATAAGCATAGCTTAGATTTAATTGTTTGTTGCCTGCATCCAAATCAGCTATAACCCGTAAAAATGTGAAAGGACAAACCTTGAACGGTGGCATCTTCACTTACCCAGCTCTGAGTACTGTTACTACATTCCGGAATAATTTGTGGAAGAACTGATCTGAGAAAATGTCTGTATGATCCAAAACACGAATCGTATCATAGAAGAAACGCCTTTAGTCTATGGTGTCTTCATAAGCAGATTGAAATATATTACTCAATTTGAGAACGGACTTGTTATTCACGTACAGAAGGTGAGACTATATACCAAAACATTGTCACTACGTTCACACTCTGCCAGCAACAAACACTGCGGTGTGATCCAGAGCCTTGTAATAAAACAGCTTCACAGAACATAAAATACAGAAGAGGAAAGCGCAGGCGAAGCCCATTGAGCTGCGTGAGTTAGGGGCAAACTCAGAGCTGGATCTGTGCCAATTAGAATGTTAATGAGAGCCTTGAGGTTCTCGCGAGATGTGTCTCATATAGAGTTGGTATAACTGCGTGCAGGAGCTGCCTATAGCTTCAGCTTCGTACGTGTCATGGCATTTGCTAATGCGAAATATCATGATTGTTGTTATTCTATCCACAGTGTTTAACTGGACAGAATATTAAAGTCACGATTGGCTTTCGGATATACTGCTCTATAAAGTATGCGTAGGAAGAGATATCTACACATATGAAGCTTTCACACGGAATTTCCTACTACAGTATAGTCATTATCTTGCAAGTAATAACGAGGAGGCCTTCGAAATTAAGGGGCCCACTCTCGACTATTAGAGAGGAAAGCCGTATAGGTCAATAGAATGGGCAAACTAAATGAGATGCCATTAAGCCCTTACAATATGATAACTAGTTAGTATTATAAAATATTCTTTAGCTCACAATGGAAAACGTATAATGCATTTTAATTATATTAGTTTTTTTTTAATTTGACAAATCTTTTCATCAGAGACTGCTGAACTCTTTGACGAACAGTTAGCAAACATTTAACACTCAATACTTTAGCAACCGACGGTTAGCAGCCGTTATTTCATCAATCAACGATTGATAAAAAAAAAAAAAAACATTGGAGAGACCGAAAATTAGCACGACACATTTCAGAAACGAACGGTTAGCAGAAAGCAATCATGAGGCTCACCAATTTCAGCCAATAACCGCCCATCATATATTGAGTGGTGCAATTAATCCTGAGAAATTGGTCAGTAATGAAGCCTTGTGATCACGTTCAGCACATGCCAAACATGAAAGCGACATGTCCATCTACCGAGCGAATCATTTAATTATACCATCACAGGGCGCTGCAAAACGTGTCCCCGTAATAATACCACGTGCAGCGTTTATCAGCCTGGATACATGTCCGGTGATCGTCCAAAGTTTTATGTATGTTGGTGAAGAATGTAATGGCACTGGTACGCAGTTCCCATGATTGCATGAATGAGGCTACTTGACCTATCAACGCATACTATCCTATCAATTTTTCAGTTTGGTATCACTGGTGTTTTTTCTTAAGCGAAGTAAATTATTGCATTATGTGTTAATGAGTAAAGCGAATGTAAAAAGATAGGAGCCGGAGCATGTGCTTTTCCTGTTAACCGTGTAGTGATTAAATAAGTTTTTCCTCGTAGTAATAGCTACAACAGAATAGTTTACAATGGCCTCTCTTACGGACGTAGGGCAGTATTATACACTTACTTAATTGAGCAAAAAATATTTGGGTTAGATCCTCTTGTCGAACACATGGAAACTAGAGCACTCTGAGAGAGCATACCTTCGCCAAGTAGGGCAACGAGTTACGTAAAATTAAAATTGGTTCTGAGACTATGATTTTCTTTGTATCGACACCAAAATCTAATCATTAGTGCCCTTCAACAGTGTTAACAGCTTCAGTAATTTTTTTGAAGATCCGTTCATAACTTTTTGAGTTATGCTGTTGAAAAGCATTATGACAAACATGAGTCAAAGATACAAACGAACAAACCGATCTCAACCAAAATTTGATCATTTATGCCTTGTAACTTACTAACAATTCCTATAAATTTCATAAAGATCCATTCATATTTTTTGAGTTATTGTGCTAACAAGCATAAAATTAAAAACAGTGACAAACGAACGAACAAACCAACGGATCGTTACAAAAATTTGGTCATGTACTTTTCATAATATACGTAACAACTTGTGTTAATTTCATAAAAATCCATTCACAACTTTTTGAGTTAAAACATTGAAAAACTGATGCAAACAAACAAACCAACGGATGAACGGAGGTTCACCAAAAGTTAATCATCTGTTCCTCTGAACATACCCAACAATCCCGGTAAATTTCCTCAAAATCGGTCGATTACTTTTTGAGTTATCGGGAAGACAGACAGAAAGACAAAGAGATAGACAGACAAGCCCGACGAAAACATAACCTTCTTGGCGGAGGTAATAACATCGAGTCTTATTAGATCACAGCACGTGGCAGTAACGCAAACAGGGCAAAATTCTGCGATATCGCAACAGAGGATTACGACAGGCAACATTATATCAACTGCCTGAAGATACGAAAAGTATAATTACACGAGGCTCAGCAATATCAGTTTGCAATTATCAAAGTATCATCACAAGATATGTATCAGCAGCAAACCCAAATAAGCATTGCAACATCAAAAACCAAGTTAATCTTGAAAGAAATATCGCCACATGACAAATACTGAAACCTAAGCAACATCGGCATCAAGCAGCAACTACCGCCCGAAACAAATATCGTCAGTGAGCAGTTATCGACAGGCGTACAAGTGTCCTCGATATGTTAACGAAGCTCCAAGTATCGACAAAGGGGACGCAGTATCCATTTAATAAGGCTCTACAACAGATTCAATACAACAGTAATTGCTGCAGCCCTGGCCTCATTATGGAGTTCCTCGCTTTCAATATCACGGTATTCCAATGACGTTATGTTCTGCACAAACAACGTCAGCATTTATTGAGTGAGACTTTAAGTTTAAGTGTCCCTACAGGAAATTAAATCGTTAATAGTACAACGTTAAGACAGAAAGGATTAAGCCTTACAGCCTTTACAAGTTAAAACTTGAAAACTCTCACTAACACAGCAACAATTTACAAAACGAATGATGAAGTGTTTCCACTAATTAACCAGCTGCATTTGAGTTAAGTAAGCTTTTAAATTTTAATTCTTTGAAGAGGGGAATACTCTACAGCTCTTGACAATGAATTAACCAGCGTTTTGAAAGTAAACAATTTAGAAATTAGAAACTTAAGTAAATATTATACTATGGCGGCAAAATCCACACTGATCAAAACTGACACTTCGGGTGAAATGGGACAATTACCGCATTTTATGGCGTGCTGACAATTAATGCTTCAAAATTAAGGAATAAATGTGACGTTACCGAGGAAAGCTAATACTGGATAGCAACTAACGTTAAAGGCACATAAATTACTTAAGTAGTAAATTAGAAGGTTTCAGTTGCACCGGGACTTGTGATTTCAGTAAGCGAAAAATGGGAAAACGTACGAGTATCTAACAGTCGAAGAAAGAACTAGAACCTTTCTGCATCCCGGTATGCAAAGAAAACAATTTTAGAACTAAAATTTATGAGTCCTATTTTAGTTGCTCCCGTAAGCGACCAATAAACGATGAAGGTCCACTCATAACTAAAGTGCGAGGCGCCTATATGGTTCAGGTTCACTTCACATTCGCGTGACTGAACTCAACACCAAAGCGTCCTCACCCCTTCGAGTGAAAATCAGCACAACACCTCACCGATCCCTCAGAACTGACACTCCAGCGGATAAAGGGCAGCTAAAGGTCTGTTCTTCAACACCTTCATGTATTATTGACCAGATAAATCAACCATGTAGCTCTCCAACTGGTCATCATCTTCTGAACCGATTCCTCCGGGTTGCAGCTGAACGCTAACTGCTAGACCGATTGTTCAACACAGACGTTCCAGTTAATCATAATCTGCTGCGCTAATTCAACACCGACGTTCCAGTTAATCATAATCTGCTGCGATAATTCAACACCGACGTTCCTATAATCCCGATCGAAGGTCCAGAAAGGAAGGGCACTAACTGATTATAATGAACTGCTACATCGGTCCGTCATCACCGACTTTCCAGCTGATAATGATCTGTTAAATGCATGTGCCAGGCACAAAAGTTATCTGGAACATCTGCCAGCTCATCGCAGATATTGGAAGGAATAATGATATGGCTCGCGGGCGCCAGGAACATAATGGAGAGTAGGCGCTGCGAAATAATGGAGGTTCTATAACAATTTCATCGATGTCATATTTGGCACGAAACATTGCTGAGCCGAAAGAATGGAATTGAAATACGACGTTAGTTTGATGACCGCCGAATACGTTAAAGTCGATGGAAATCTATAAAAGACTAGTGGCCTTTCCTACGCAGAAGAATGAAAAAAATGGTAAAGCGACAGTTAAAAAATTGAGAAATGACACAGACCGTAAAAGGCATTTGTAAGAAATGAGTGGCTACGAAAATGTAAATGATTGCTCCAAGCACTCATATATCATCCAGTGATACATAGACTGCCCTCGAAGATACACCATCACCTGCATAGAGAATGCGGATAAACAGACAGACACACATAATGGAATGCAACAAAAACACACCCAGTTTAAGGTCATAGGTGATGCATGTGCTAGATTAAACTTAAATCACGTCCAGTCAGTTTATGGTCATATGTGAAGCACAGTTGAAAGGAGTCCGTCCGGAAACGCAGCCACTAGGGTATGCACCATTACCCGGACAGACAGGTGTGGTACACACAACAAACACACGCTATTGCCGGTGCAGCAACAAGTTAGAAGGGCGCACCAGTTAATAAAATGAAACAGACAATAATCTAGTAATCACTGTTTTGAATATACTTATTACCGTTACAGGTTGCTGGTACTGACAACTAGCTCAACGAATTAGCTACTAGCCCACTCAGATAATTGGTACTGACTAGAGTTGCGTAGGGGGCGAGTAAGTTGAGTACATTACGGAACATTAGCGGGATTCACCACGAGAAAAAAAAAAAGACCACGGACGAGCTGCACGCAACTTTTATTAGCTCAGTAAACGGGGAATTTTTCTAAAGTTTTGCGTCTTTTTACGCCCGGGAGAAGCGAGGGCGAGGAACACGAGTCTTAGATTATGCAGAGTACAGAAGCAGTATCGTCCTCATGTGCTATACCTGCGACAGGGAATGATAAATATTAAGGACATGTTATAACGCTAGCGAACTGTCGCCTATAAACGCAAAAAAAGTAGTAAACACATTTTGTGTTAACAACAACAGCGTAATTCCAAAATAGAGAAACTGGATTACCGGGCAAAAACAAATATACTTTTCCCCATTTGAAGCATCCGCAGCACTTTACTGACTTTACTAAATTAACACAAGGACACCTCCAGATTTGACACCTCAGTGTTAATGCATCTTACAAAAATCTAGAGCACTCTGAGAGCGCATACCTCCGCCAAGTGAGCCAACGGTAGCAAAAATTCAAACTGGCTCTGAAACCATAATTTGCTTTCAATAAACTGCAAAATCTAATCATTTGTGCCTTTCTATATCAATAACAGCTTGTTCAATTTTTTTTGGAAATCCGTTCATAACTTTTTGAGTTATACTGTTAACAAACGTTATGACAAACATGAGTCAAACATACAAACGAACTAACCGATCTGCACCAAAATTTGATCATTTATGTCCGTTACCATTACTAACAACTCCTATAAATTTCATAAAGATCCATTCATTATTTTTTGAGTTATTTTGCTAACAGGTATAAAATTAAAAACAGTGACAAACGAACGAACGAACAAACGGACCATTACCAAAATTTGGTCATCTACTCTTTGTTATATACCCAACAACTCATGTTAGTTTCATCAAAATCCATCCATAACTTTTTGAGTTATGGCATCGAGAAAAATGACGCCGACAAACAAACAAACAAACAAACGGATGGACATATCTTCACTAAAAGTTAATCATCTGTTCCTCCTAACATACCTGACAATCCCTGTAAATTTCATCCAAATCGGTTCATAACTTTTTGAGTTATCTTGGTGACAGACAGACACATAGACAGACAGAAAAACACTCAAACAGACAAACAGATAGACAGACAAACACGACGAAAACATAACCTCCTTGGCGGAGGTAATAAAAATAACGGTAGCGGTTACCCAGAGTACTGAGCTTATGAAACTGCACGCTGCAGGTTCGAATCCCAACATCGGCATGGGAGCTCTTGCAGCACTTGCTGTGCTGACTCAGCATTTGACATTTGCACAGCTTCGTGGAGGTACTTACTCTTCCCTGCCATGGAAGGGTATAGGGAGGGGCACGGGATGTTGCGCAACACCATTCTGTCAATGGCGCCATAGCTTTTGACGATTTGTGGTCGACTGCAGCCGTACACTCATCCGGGGAAAGTTGGCCTATATCTGCACTACTAACTAATGCGTGTGGATTTCAAAGTAGGGCGTGGGATCAAATTGACTTTACTTTTAGTTCTTACAGAGCGAAATCACAACGCAAGAATGAATAATATTAAATATTAGAATAAAAGAATAAATCTTTTTTTTACGGAAGAAAAAAATATGCACCGAAAAAGACAATAAGACGTAACCTTTACTGTTTAGTATTATTACTAACAGGCAAAGCTGGTGTGCCTGAAAAATTAATTTAAAGGCAGAATAAGCAAGAAATACTGAGAGTGCAAATAAAAGTTACATAAAATTAAGTCAAAGCTCGGCTAGATATCGAAAGCTCTGCAAGTCCTTCAGCGAATGCAATTGATCTCACTACGCAATACCAAGCATTGTCTCGTTGAAGCTCTATTCGCAGGAAATGTCAATAAATACTGTATTTTCCGCAGCTGTAATATCGCCCCTACGCGTTAAAGTAGTAAGTCTACATTCTTCATAAAAAATATACAATACTTATTGAAATCAATTTGCAACTGCCCTAACTTTTAAAACACTGTTATATATGAGCCTTATCAAAAGACAGCGTTGAAAAATTGCCAATATTATCAAGGGCCAAAAGTTTTTTAAGCTTTCAATATGAAAACTCTCATACTACATTATAATTGTGACTACCGAAGAACGGGCATAGGGGGGGGGGGGGAGGCGTGGGCAATCCCAAAGAAGACAACCTGCCCCTTACAACCGAAATAAAGATCCATTTTTTGTACGAACAGTAATTTCGAAATCTTCAGCGAATATTTCCACTGAAAGCGCCTGGCCTTAGCCCTTTCAAATAAAATTAAAGATTTATTTTTCACGAATAGCACTTGTGAAACGAAAGAAAACTGTTCCCATTACGCACTAAGGTGTTAACAAGAGAGGGCTAAGCAAGTATTTGTGACGCTCTGGGGAAGTGTATTTTAAGCAACATATTTTTTGAAACATCAGGTATAGTTGCTACTCAACGCTGTCAAGTCAAGCTGTTCAGGAACAGACACCACTTCATCTTGTTACAACGTAAAGTTGCACGTTGATATTACATCTACGTACCATTCTTCTTACAACATACCTTTCCGAGGTTTTTTATGAATACTTATTTTTCCCACAATGCGTATGGTAACGTAGCCGCAAGGAAAGCAACCAGATGCAACTCACCCGGCAGTGCGACACCTTGCACGAGTCACCACCCCCCCTTCGGCCAAAGGGGAAGAATCAGCAGAAATATCGCAGGTAAGAGCATCAATGGCGACTCACTCACGAGCGAAAAGCCTCTTGGCAAAGCCGGCGACTTTCAGATTATATAGAATATTGATGAGATTAGCGACATGCACGGAGACTTTTTTCCGGAACCAAACAAAAGTGAAAAATATCGGGTAGAATGGAAAGGACAATGCGACGAACAGAGAAATGTGCGGCTAAAAATGATGCTAGATTGCTCATGTGCCACAAGTCCGTAATAACTATTGTAGTGGTAAGTTAAGCGACACACGCTATTGTTTTGTGGGTCCAGCTGAAAGCATTGTACTTGCAAGCCGATAAAACGAAAGTTTATATTGGTAAATTCGAATAATAATGAAAAAATGTCACTGACTACAGAACAAAGACTTACTACAATATCAAAGGTTAAGTACGCAGTATATATATTTAGCATATTTTGTCCTTGAATTAACTGGAGCAACAATTCTGTCGAGCATCGTAACCATAATTTAAAAATAGAACACTGTAGGTGATGGACATAGATACTAGGCAAATGCGTTACCGACACTTTGGTGCAGTATTTCCCATTCAATTCGCAGTGAATACCCAAAACTGAAAATTCGAAGTTTTCAATTACCCTATTAAACGTTTACCCGGCGATGTCGGACATCTTTTCCGCAATCACATCACCCACATGAAAAAGTAAACTGGTCATATAGTCCGCTACATATTCATACATCCAAAACCCCTTAAAAATCAGTCCCACACCCAAGTGAGGAATTTACTCCAGAGCTAGTAAACACTGCTCTAGCGTGCGCTTTGAAATATGTTACCCACTACTCTACACACCATGTTCCTAGAAATAAGGTACCGATACTCTAGCGTATTACTATAATAAAAAAAGTTACGGATATAGTGTTAACGTAAACGATAATGCGCGGAGATAAAGGTAATGCACTGAATGTAAAGCGATAGGGTGTACTATAAATGTTTTACCGACTCTCTAATGTATTACTAGAAATCAGTCACCGATATTTTAATGCGCAGCAATATTTGAAACAGGTTGGGAATACTCGAGACTCCTAAAACCACTACAGCTATAAAGATTATAATGGTTGTGAATGAATTATTAGAGGTCAACTCTATATTTCACTTCAGCTCGCGTTCACGCAAAAATACGGCATTTTCTGCAGTATCGGTCTGTATGTCTTACTATCAACTGGTGATAGAAAGCTTGTTCTGAAGAATCTCTTTCTCATTATACAAGTATACGCAAGTTAGCATAAGAATACCGAGCCACCACCAAGTATTTACGCTTCTGTTTTTCATTAAAAATAAGTAAAGGATCCATCATTAATGTCACATTTCAGTGAAAAGGTTTAATCCTCCCTCTCCGAGTGTGGTCTGCGGTACGTAAATCATTTCAAAAAGATCTTTAAGAGATGAGAAGGAAGAAGAAGAAGAAGAAGAGGAAGGGATACAGGGTCACAAAAATGTTCCTATTCACTTGATCAACGTGCATAGCAAAAGCAAGTCGGGAAATATAAGAAAGAACGGAACAAAGTATCATAAATAGGAGTATGAACACCGGAGGAAGCAAAGTCGGCAGAAAAGAAAGATTTCCTGAAGGTTCAGTTATAGCTTATGTTTTCCGGAGTACGTAACTGCGGAGCGTAGGATGAGCGAACCCAACGACCTAACCCTGTAGCTTATGGCCACCCTACGGTTAGAACCTTGTTGCAAATGAGAAACTAAAAGAGGCTCTTTTTTGCTGGGTTAGACGTACTGTATAGTTGAAAAAAGTTATTGCGCACAAACATGAACAGATGGTATACTGCCGATATTTAGTATAATGAATCGACTTAGTGTTGCTTATAGAAAAGGCAAAATTCTGTACTTAAAGAGAGTTGTAGATAAAGATTACGCACCACAGAACAAATGTCGCGCTGTTGTTTTCTACATTTTGTCTGGCAACACGTGCACCTTTAAGAACAAAGCTTGCCAAAACACTGGTTGAGCAAGACTGAAGAAAGGAATAAATTATTATCAAAGGCAGGTGATGTGCAGTTGAAAGCTGTGCAACGGAGTTTAACGATGAGACACATTATTATGGAAGCAGAAATAAGCTCCCCATAAAGGCTCTCTGAGCCAAATCTGAGCCGAACGCTCTGGTTTATGAACTTTTTCCATCAAGATTGAGTAGCGTGAGGGGAAGGCGGACCCCCTGCGGTACGAGGGGTCAACTGGAGCTGCGAGGGGAAGAACAAGGGAGGCGACGCAATGGAGAAACAATGATAGAAAAGCGAATAGTCAACAAATGTACTATAAAAGCAAAACACACGTGGGGTAGGGCAGCAATGGAAAGGCAATGGGGGTAGTAAAAGCACGATGATAGGTAATAAAGCTGAGATAACAGGATAACAAACGATGCGCAAACAAGATATATGCTGCAGTTACACAAGCCTGAGGGGGAGCCCACAGAAAGAAAGGTACTCGAGAGTTTGCAAAATACTTTGGTAAAGCTAACTATTATATCTCATTGCGTGTAAAGAAATTTTGACATATGCATAATGCACAGGTAGCAAAATAGAATATCTTCCTTGGACTATAATTGGCACTTTAAATCGATATATTCTCACCATATACATCACCAATTCCTGTGCTACCGCAGAAATCAAGCAATTACAGTAACTCCATATTTCTTCTTGCCCTAGCCAACATGCAAGTCATAGCTCTTCAGCATACCATCAGAACCTAGTCAGTCCATTCTAGAGCATCAGCAGCAAGAGCGCTTGGCATAGAGACGGGGCTACGCAAGGCAATACGGCGCAACCATTATGTAAATGTCCAGCATCAGCCGGATGGCAGGTCGACTTCACAGCGCCCTGGGGCGCAACAGCCTCAGTTGAGTCTTCCTCGACACTCGCCATCGAGTTGTGCAGAGGCGACCGAAACTTTTGTAGCTGCGTGGCTAACATGGTGCAACAGTGTGGAGTTTAAGAATCAGATACAGACCGAAAGTATAGAGGCAGCAAGTGTAAACATAGATATCCCCAGGTGTTCCACTCGTATATCTGGGATTGATAGCTATTGAGTGATCAGTAAAAGAGTCGTATTCGTAGAATAAAAAATAGAGAGCCAACTAAACCCTTTCGGTCCCAAAAACTCTGCTCTTGCTATAAGGTCTAGAAGAAGCTCATAGATACTCTCATTCTAGTCACTTGAGCCCCACCTCGCGTTTTATTTAGTCGTAAATAAAATACAAGCACTGACTTCAGACTTGTTGTAAAACATAGCGTCCGAATTTCTAGAGCGAGAAACAACGCGCTGGTTTCAATAATAAAAACTTTGATACGGGAACTGGAGTTCCCGTCAGGAAGAAAAGGGTTACGCCCGCTGCAGACAAGAGTCGAAACACGGGAACGCTTCTCCTTATGTATCCGATTTGTCGCCACGGCATACAACTCCGACTTGGCCAGAATTGAACTGTCAAAAATAGCTTAGAATCTAAGCTGCCATTGAAAAATTCTCATACGATAATTTAAGTGCCGACTGTGCAGTTTCGAATATCTCTTTTAATTTCGAGTGAGATTTAGCTCGCAATAACGTACATTTTATTGCGATGTTCAAACACGTTAACAATTAGTCCCGGTCACAGAAACGTTTGTCCCAACAAAGTGAAACGTTCTTGTTTTTCGAATCTCGTGTGCTGCGGGCTTTACACTTGCAGAAACCTTTACTAAGTCAATCACAAAAATTTCGGGTCGTTTAGGATCCGTACTCTCTGGTATAAAATAGAAAAAGTCCTAGTTATCACGCTTCTCACTCTCCTATAACGTTAATAGCAAAAACACGATACATGCCGGAGCACTAAAGGGACGGTCTCAAACGCCTTAAAAGTTGAAAGAGCGTTCAGGAATTATCTGGATGAACGGGAGTCCAAGAAACTCATACACATAACGCGTTACGTTCGGTGCAAGGAAAAACTGGTCTCAGCTGTTGGTGTACCGCAATGCTATCCTGGAGCTTCCATCCACGAGATGATAGTCTTCTAATATAGCAATCCCCGAGCATTGCTGGGATGATAGTCTTCTAATATAGCAATCCCCGAGTATTGCTGGGATGATAGTCTTCTAATATAGCAATCCCCGAGTATTGCTGGGATGATAGTCTTCTAATATAGCAATCCCCGAGTATTGCTGGGATGATAGTCTTCTAATATAGCTATCCCCGAGTATTGCTGAGCCGCTCGTGCAAATATACCACAGTGTCAACGCGAAATAAAGAAATGGTGATATATCAGTGTAAGTTTACTCTGTACTAAAGAAAGTGGACCTCAATAGAGGATATTTTGTAAGATGTAGAGAAGGATGCTAAGTCAGATACCGACATCAAAAGCGCAGAGCATATGCGGCAGTAATCGAACCTCTTCTCCAATCAATTGTAAGAAGATTATAAAGTGAATCAATTTTAATACAGTACTACATTGTATATGTTAGTAGTTATATCAATTGTAAGAAGATTATAAAGTGAATCAATTTTAATACAGTACTACATTGTATATGTTAGTAGTTATACCGCAAACAACTTATCTAAATATTTGTAGTGTTGTAAGTGGAGGCATTGGAAATGTATAAATGGCTGAAATGTGTAATTACACGTACACAAATTAAAATCATTTTGTAGAATCACTCGCGAACGTAAAAAGTATTTTGAGAAACATCAACCAGTAAAAACTCTGAATTGGAAAATGTTATAGAAGTTCTACAATTTCTTTCTTACGATATAATGTGCTTTCACGATAAGTCCAAGAGCATTATCTGACACACTGTTTGATGGGATAGTGTCACCACTATTAAAAACAGAGAGGGTTTGAGTTGCTGATAAAACTGGATTGGAAACACAACACTTGCATTGCCGTACAGATAATAATCACAGCAATCTGTCTTCAGAACAGCACAAAAGGACAACGTTCACATCAATTTCATGATTAGAGTTACTTTTTACAAATGAATGAGTGGCGTTTCGTTTAGAATTATAGGGTGATTAGTAAGAAAAACCCCATTTAAAACTAAGTATATATCATGATTCTAGATGGTCCAAACAATCAAGTTGATTTGAATCAAGATATAGATCTAAAAAAATTACAGTAAACTAGCAATATCTATCATGATAATAGTTTCTACAGTGACTACAAAATCTACCATAGCATATCAATGAAAAATCAGTTAAAGTAACTCTGCGGCAGTTTTACTTATGAATACTTCAGACTGCAGGGTCACCATTAATGATGCAAACCGAAAAAAAAAAGAAATGCGCACTCAAACTGAAAACCTATGAGCCAACTAAAAATAAGAGTTAGCAGTTCATACTGAAATATACAGCATGAGCTTCATAGCTGTGCTTAAGAAAGTTTCAGTGATAGGAAACAGCAATAGTTTACTGTCATATTAGCATAAAATTTTCAAAGGAAGAAAGGCTAAAATATTTCACTGTTATACTGTTGTAGCGGGGATATGGAGCCATCTCTTCGATACAGATCATTAGAATACACCCTCGGGCAGAAATAAACATAAGAAGAATAAAAAAAAACATCGAGACACAACTAATGAGGAGCCAAAGAAAACCGACACGGTAAAAATATGAAAAAAATGAGCCTCAAGCGCAAAAAAGCTAGCTGATTATTATCAACGGAAGGCGCTGGAATCGTATTTTGCATCAATAGCAAATATGTTTGGTGCTGAATAATGAGTATGCCATTTTATTATCTAGTTGTAAAAATGATAATTAAACTTGATTATTCTAGTGTACGTCTAACAATACTCGCAAGAATCGGGTATTGCCTAACAGCTTTCACATCGAATGACATTTATGGCAACAGGGAAATATCGAATTTCGAGAATTCATTTATACTTATAAGTTTAGAGTACTAAATTTCTTCTTACCGTGTCACATGTTAGGGAGTTGAATAAAACACATCAATTTCACATTGCACCAGGCACAGTGCACAGCAATGTCTGCAGTAGATACGAAAACGAGCCACAGCATAAGAACTGCACAACAAAATTCTACGGAATTTACTCCAAATATTTAACTAACTCGATCAAACTGCTATCTGCAAGTTCCGTAGGTGATACGGAGAAACCAAGAATGTCACAACTCTGCGGGATTTACTCCAAACATTTAACTACATCAAACAAACTTCAGGCAGTACCGCGTTCCACTCAGATTATTTCTCTAGCCTATAGAATAATAAAAAAATTCTACTTCCGGTGCAAGAGTTCAAACTACATTCACATGGCGAAATAAGCGCCGCAGGCAAAGACTGAATGACTGTAAATTCTCCAGTTTTAATTATTAAATAATTTGTTATTCAACAGGTGCGAAGAAAGATGCAATACGTAAAGTGTGGTTGTATATTACTGGGTTTGAATTATCAAATAATTGATATCTCTGAATAAATGAACAAGTGAAGAGTTCAAGCCTCATTAGATGTAGCAATAAAAGATTGAAAGAGGGAAATGAGGGGACTTATGTTTGCTCGATAGAAACGTGTAACGCATGCCTTGGAGTGTTCCCACACTGGATCAACGTGCATGGGAATGGAGACAAGAGGACAGACAGAATAAAATGTCATAAGTGGCAGTATAAAAATCGAAATAAAGTGGAAACGACAGAAAGGTATCTCAGAAGCCTATGAAAGACTTAATTATTACTATTATTATTGTTTTAAATTACTAAGAGACTTTACGTAATTAAGCTAACTTTAACTCTATGTAATTAAGCTAACTTTAACCTTATATAATTGAGCAAATTTTATGTAATTGAGCTAACTTTAACTAGCCAGAGCATTTTTGGCGATTGCAGTTTAGGTGTAGGTGATGTTATACACTCTACCAACATGTGCAGAGGTTTCTGATTTTGCTGCCTCCGGTGAGGGCGCAGTTTGTGACCAAGGGAAGAACCAATAAGTAAGTTATCTCCATAGTTCACATGACGGTTGATAGGTGGCTTATCTAGCGGTCTTTGTATATGAGATTCGAGTAGATATTTGAACGCTATAACTTTCATGTCAGTGGCACTGCGAATAATTCGTGTCATTTTGTTGAACAGTATTGTACCCCGTAGGGTAGGCTAATGCTACTGGATTATTTCGTTGTCACTGATTTGGCACCATGCTTACTCTAGCACCGCACCCAAAAATTCGTCTAGAGCCTCTAGTCCATCCGAGTGTCAGGCGCCTATCTGCTCATCCACAGTTACGGTATGCTTTATAGGGACAGCCCAGCCATACTGTATATGATACCGAACTGTTCAAATCTGTGTTGTATTTTGATTAATAAAGTCTTAGGTTAACCATCGCAGCAGCTGGCACGAAGGCGCTATATAAGCAGTGATACGCAGTTTTACTCGGCATTTCTGCCGGAAATTCAATCTAATTGTGAACTCACAAGGTGAGCTCTATTCTTGTCTCAATCTTGGCACAGTGCGCTACTACTGGCGGAAAAAAGGTGCAAAAAGAGATAGTAGAAGACACTCAAGTGGACGGCCCCCTTCGTGGCCTTCCACACGCGAGAGAAAGTAGATGTCTCCCGCGTGCAAGGTCAGCTATCTTGAGCGACAGAACACCTCACGGAACTGAAAGGAAAAAATAGAGAACCTACCTAACTTAACAAAACTAACCTCGTCAGCAGGAACTGAGGCAAGTTGCGACATCCTCTGCGGAGAATGCACTAGGGATCCTTGGGGTCGTGAGGCCCAAATATGTTGTGGCAGGAATAATCTGTGTTGTATGAAGACGAGTGATAGTCACGCTCTTGCATGTCCTGTAATTTAGCAGCGAATTATCCTTGAAGATCAAAGCATGATTGTTATAAATGAGTAGGGATTCAAATATGTAAATAATTCTACAGAAATTCCAATAACTGAAGGTTGTGTAACATTTTCTCACCCCTTGAATGATCAAAATTGTACTAACTTTGCTACCGATTATTATTAATGTTTAAAAAGGTAAAACCAAGCTCCAATAACAGCAATATTTTAAGTTTTGTACTGTTTTTTTTTGTGGTCTCGGAAATTTTTAGACATTTTCCACACACTAAAGTATTAATGTACCGAAGCTGATGATAAATGCAGTGCTATTTATTCTAATATCAACACTTTCGTGGCATTCAGCGCAACCTTTACTGTATATGACCTTTTGCATACGCAAATGGGAATGAAAATAACCTAGACAAGGTACAAGCAGGATCCATTACGTCGGTCGACAGTACAATGATATAATAATAATAATAATAACTGCGGCGCAAAAGCGCTCGTATAAGCGTTACGGTAAGTCAGTCAATAATCACGTGACTAAGAAAAGGAAGCAGCACAGCATTGGGGCAAGAGCAATAATCAGTTACTCACGTACAGAAGGTTCTACAAGCAGTTTCACTGCTATTACACATTTCTACATCACCCGAGAGATAAGTTTGCGCAATCAACCTCGCCGCTCTGTAGTCAACATGTTCAATTTAATACTGACAGATCGAAGAAACTCTTCTACTTTACAATGAATTGTTTAAACACACCAACAAAAAATCATTCTCACCCCAGCGTATTGCAAGAGGAGCAATAATTGGCAAATAGAAATTTTAGTAGCTTCAGGCACTAGTAAGTGTTGTAACATACGTGTAAAAATGATAAGATATGAATATCATATAAAAAAATGTTCTACTCCGAATAAGAGTGTATGTCGGGCGTGTGGGTAAAAAAATAAATAATGATCAAATAGTGCCAGAAACACTAGGAGACGTTTAAAAAAACAAACTGAACACGAAAAAAAAATCACGAAAGCTGAACTAAAATTTATGTGGCATAACGTTTATCTTTAAATTGGTAAGTACTCAATCATGTTCATTATACAATTAATTATAAACTTATTTAAATAGCCGCAGAGGGAAGGGTAGAAAGTGCAAGGCGAGGATCTACTCACCTAGCAAAAAACCGAGCAAGCAGCACAGGAGGAGGCTGATGCAGATGAAGACGACAGCGGTACACCTCCACGAGCACCCAAAGCCCCGATGGGGACCACCAGCCCCCATCCCACGGCTGCCACTGCCACCACCGTTGCCGCACAGCACCCCGGCACCGCTGCCACCCCCAGACAGAGCTCTTCTCAGGGACCGATGGGAGGGAGAGGTGCTGCCATGGTGGAGGTTGTTCCGAACTGACATCACAGGGATACCGGAGTTGAAGTGGCTGTTGTATCTGGAAATATGAAGTTACGAGTTATTAGTAAATGAAATAACTGATTGCCAACACAAGTCTTGGGTATCTAATTTGAAATGTTGGCTAGAAATATGCATCATGTGCGAATGAAATCGGTGCTAGAGATAATTAATAGAGGCCTCAACAGCCGAGGATGTAATATCTGAAATTTTGAAATGTGAAGTTAAGCGTTAAAGTAAATACAAGAATTGCAAAACACGACTATTGGATATCTAAATAAAATGTTTAAATTAATGCATTAAATTTATGAAGCAGAGGCAATTTATGGATGTTTGAATTGAAGTGGATATAAAAGTACGGAGCAGTAGGAAGTTATGCGTCATCACTAAATGAAAGTACTTGGCTGAACACGGTTAGTGGATAACTGAACTGAAATGGCTGAAATTATCATTGTTATAATAATGCAATGGAAATCACTGCCAAAGGCAAAGAAAAGATATATGAATTGTAATGGATACTGCACCCTGCAGTATGAAACTATGTTTTAGTGAATGAAAAAATTGCTGACTAGGATTATTATTACAAAGTTTTTCAACAGAGACAACCTCAAAGAAGAAGGAATAAGCAATACAGCAAACACGACTGCTAGACATGAGACTTAAAAAAGAGGCTGAAATTCAACAGCATATATAAAAGGAATAATTGCGACTGCCAACTGCTGGCTGTGGGAATTTAATATGGAAAACATGTGAAACGTATGGAATATTAAATGAAATGTCTATCAAGAACAACAGTAGGAATTGAGATTTTCCTCTTGCGTTAGAGACGGTTTCCCAGCCCAAACAATACTCCACAAGTGTTGTCAAACTATAATCAATATGGGCAATATTCAAGACTTTTCGATTCTTATTATAGTGACTGGTAGCCGTGACAAGCGTTCCTATTAAAAATTAGAGCACATAATAAAGAACAAAAGTTATATTTTGACGCCGGCAATGCACTAATTGAGCTAAAGCTGCCAAGGAGAAATTTCCTCCCCCCCCCGGTGATTGCAACAAGAAATTAAAAAAGAATAAAAGTCAAACTATCTAATCCATAAAATATGAAGTAAAGTATTGAATATTATTTATTTTTACAATTTAAGTTTATATTGCGCAAAACATTCCCCCATATTTCCGAAGGGAGTAATTTATAAAATCAAAAAGTAAGTAGAATAAAATATGAACTACGTGTATATATTTGTAATTCTAACTTAATTGGGATACATGCTCAACATCTATTAAATAACATGCACGACGCAATTCCAAATAAAAGTATCTGCTCAGTCAAAATATGTTTTAGCCAGCATATTTGTGACGTATAAATATCTGAAGCTCGTAACGGACTGAAAAGACTGAATTTCAAAATCTTTCAGCTCCGGAAAAGAAGAAAATATTCCAACTCCGTAGCCGATGATTACGAACGAGAAATTTTTGTTCGTCCTGAATTAGCCAAGTTCTTTACTGATACGAAACACCACAATTTTAGTACAATGGCAAATCATTAAAACTGACGAGTTTTGCAGTCTCTGGCAATTGAATTTAGCAAAAGTTTTGAATACATACTCTGATACGTACACGTTTTCTTATGATGCCCAATTAACCACAGTTAAATACACTTTGCTTGAAATTTAGCAGTCATTCGTTATTTAATCGGCACAGGTAACGAAGTGATAAACGCACACTGTAGTGTAGCAAGAGAAACTCAATAAAGAAATTGAAACAGATGGTGGAGTTGACTCTGGGACACTGATCTAAGTCAAAGCTGAATACAGATAGCAAAATGTGTGCGGAATCAGCGGTATATTTGTGTTATCTAATTCGAAGTTGTGCGGCAGCAGCAGCTATGTGTGAGTGTCAATCAGGTCTGTATATAACCTCATGACGAGTGATACCCCTTTCACTAAACTGAGGTATTGTTTCCGTGTCAAAGATTATTATTATTATTATAATATGAAATAGTTTAAGCCTCCATTTCTACTACATCGACAATCAAACAAAGGAAAAACTAAGGGATGTACAGTATATCAAGAGAAATGTGGCACCCAAATACGAGGGTGTCCACACACAGAAGTAGCGCGAATGGGAACAGCAAGCCAGAAAAAAAGAAAGAAAAGAGCAAAGAATCATCAGTAGGAGAAAGACAATGAAACGAAAAAAAGTGGACACGTCAGACAGACGTTCCGAAGGCCTAGCTACGGCTAAGATAACCGATACGGGCCCCTAGGGGCGCTGCTCCTATAACAGAGGATGGGCGAACCAAACTAACTTAACCCCATAGCCCGTCCTATGTCCCTCAGGAGTTCCACTTAAAAAACAATAGTTTCATGATAGGGACCATAAAATAAATAAATAAATAAACAGTTTCATGATAGAGACCCCGGAAGGGTCGAGCCCAAATACGCATGTACAAAGATAAGTTAAAGTGCTGCAGGGACCAGTTAGTTGGACAGGAGACTGCAAGGGTGCATACGCATGAGGCGTCATCGATAGAGTAAATTCCATCGAGAAAAACTGATTTCATTAGCTTCAGTTTGTCAGAAAATTCACTAATAAGCGATGGTTTCGTGAATCGGTAGCGAAGGAACGTCTTTAATTCGATACAAATCAGAGATACCAACACCACTAATGAAAGCAATGTGTTCGATGGAACAGTTAAAATAGATGACGACTATAGTAACTTTTATCGGGTGTGATATTACATTTCTGAAGTTAAACAACGCCAAGCGCAGTAAATTTCCGATATTGTGATTTTACTTACTTCGGACTAGCTGTAGAGAAACCGGTTTGATTCTCACAAAAGGGCATTGAATTACAGTTACAGCTTACAATTTTTACTTTGACAAACAACTATAAAAATCTGCAGAAAATGTTTGAATTTTTTCTTGTTTATTCATTTTTTAAAACTCAAAAGTGGCATTGGAATAAACGTCAGTGGTTGCACCGTGGGCAGAAAAAGCCGAAAAACGAAGTCACAAGCATACAATTGCAGTAAAAGATTGACCTTTATTATAAATCTTACTTCGTTTCAGAAAACATTCAAACGTTTCGCGGTTACCTGTTATTTTTGTAATTCAAGAAAAATTTAACTGTTAAAAGACTGGTGTACACAATGATAGCAGCAAGCAAGGCATTTTTATTCCACTACATAACACATTATAGTTTTTCACAACAATTAGAAATGCTTGAAGCGAACGTTAATCCTTTTTATAGCAGTTCGTTACTGATTGGCAGCGAAATAAAACGGTAGAAATTTTTGTAATTGGTTTTAGATTGCAAAGAAATTCAAGCGCTTTAATTGATTTCGGCGCTCGTAATTAAAATAAACATAACTATGGCATTTCAACAGCCACTCGAAAGGCTCAGGGAAAGTTTCAAGAGCTCCTCACACTGGGGAAAAACACGGTGCATTTCGCTGAAAATACAACGAAGTTAGCAGTGCAACACCGACACAGCAGAATACTCTGCACTGAAACAGGGTTCATAATGGTGGCCGCCATTTATGAATGACAAACTCCTTCAGAATAAAAGGCGACGAACATTTTAACGAATATTCAAGGCATTCCAATGCAATGAGAAGAGGCGTAATCTTGTTGCTACTACTTTGAAGTCAGGGTCCATAATTATGCTCATCTAGGACTGCTGCACTCATTTAAAATAAAAAGTGGCATAAATATATCGAATATTCGTAGTACCTATTTGAGAACAGAGGTAAAATAACTCAGTTTCTAACCGGAATTCTATATTGGAGTCAAGGTTCATTAGCGTGATGATGTAACATTGCTGAACTCTTGTAAAATAGTGGCGAATATTCCGAGTATTCAGGATATTTTAGTAGAATAGGAAAACCCTTAAATTATTGATAGATACGTTTAAGTAGACAGCAAGAAGTTGTTTGTGGCGTTTTGCTCAGTGAAGCAACGAAAAACATTCTTATATTTCTATATTCTTAGAGATAAATAAAGTTAGTGTTACGGACAAGAAATGTATATTGGAAATGATTTGATGTGATACCATTAAGTCTGGATATATCTTTTCTTCCTAGAAACACCACCGTTTACTGAGAAAATAGGTAGGTAATATATCTTCTGTTCTTATAAGTATAGTACGAATTTAAGAAAGAATACATGCTATACAAGTTCAACTACTAGGCCGGAACAAGAAATAAATTTTCTTTTACTATATACGAACTATAAAGAAAGAACTTGATGTCTCTGCTTTTCGGAAAATTTCATTTAAATGGAATACTCTCATGCTATGTACATGTGTTGAAACAGTATATCTCAATGACTAGTTGAGACTAGTTCATCTGCGGAAGTAACATCTGGAAATGATTCCGGCTAAATGCTAACACGCAAAGATTATTCCATACCTCCAGTTTTTGAGATCAAGGAGTACCACTGCAGTAAGGTTCAAAGAGAACGGCACAACCTCTCTTCAATGCCCCCGTATTTTAAAGGAAGCGGTTCAATGTCAAAGAAGTGCGTCACCTAAAAGGTGAAATACACACACTGAAAGGCGAGTTGACATCGGACTTTCTTAATAAGATGCTGAAATATGCCATGGAAATGAGGCAAAGTTTGTCAAAGGAATAGAAGAGGTCGATTACGGCTCTTGAGAAGCAATTTATAGTCGGTGAGAGGCTTTTATCTGCAGAGAGCCTTCCCGTCGGGGAGGGGTAACGAGAATTGAAGAAATTCTGACCAAGACACTCTCTCAAAATTGGCCATAGAAATAGAAAACTGAAGGAGACCCGAACGAACGCAGCTAGTAAAGACATGAGTAAACTCCCGGAAAAGTCAGCGGTCACGTATAACACAAAAGATTCAAGTGTAGTATAAAGAATTAATATGGAGAAATGCCACACGAGAGTGACAAAAAATACCATTTATTTACATCACTCTACAAACTTAGCGTTCAGAGCAACACGAATATCTAACATGACATGTCCAGCTCAAATTTACATAAATCATTGGAAAGGGGCTGCAGGTATAGAGGTAGAAATAGATTGAGCTTTTGCAAGGATGTAGCCCTCAAAAGCAATTCTAGGAAGTTAAGGCAAAGGAAAAAAACACTTTTGTAGCACCTTGGCAGTTATTGCGGCGAGTGGCAGTATGGCGCAATATTGCACGACAAAACTGCGCTGGAGAGACCGAGGGACCAGCAACATCCAGTCAATCTCTGGCACGAGGCAATCTTGTCGAAGGTCGACTTTGATTGCTCAAGAATGAACGATTGCATCGTGCAAAGCCTGCTGCTTCGAGGGGCCCAGGCGAATGCGCGGCCGGGGAGACGGAGGCGTTATGTTCTGCATCAGCAGCGTAAACGCAGGCCAGTGTATCACGCTAAAAGATATGCGAACTGTTCGGGTGCAGTGTAAACGCAGGCCAGTGTATCACGCTAAAAGATATGCGAACTGTTCGGATGCAGCGGCGGGAATGCATGGGTAGTGGGAGTCCAAGCGTTTGTAATCCTGATTAACAGACTCGAAATTCGCAAAATTTAATTACATTTTTGTGTTTAAGGGCGGAAATAGCTGGTGACTACATGATATTATGAGGTTACAAGCAATAACAGAATAGAGATTAAGCTCCAAGTTGTAGAAACTGTAGTTGCTCAAGAAGGGCATAAAGACTCATAAGTGCACAAGTATATCACTCTAATCAATAAATAATGCGAATGTGGCACTAGTACGCATAACTGAAGTATCACCAGAGATAGCAACGGTATGTAGCTTGCCATGTTGTTATCTCCTGTAAAATTTCCAGCTGAACATCGGACTTGGACAATAACTCCCCGTGGACAATTGCTCTCTTCATTTTGGAGCGTTTTCATACATAAAAGATAATGAATGAGATTCTGAATCTAGTTAGTTACGACATAAAAATAATCAAGTATTAGTCATTCACGTCCTAAATATGTTAAAGGAAATAAAAATAACGTAATCCAGTTAACCATAGCCAAATGTTACCTCACTTGGCCTGACCTGACGTAACCTTACGTTACATTTCGTAACCCAACTTATGTAACTACACTATCATGATCCAGCCTAAGTTAGCCTAAGCCGTGTAACTCGCTCAACCCAAACCTAACCTCGATTAATCTCATCAACTTAAGGGGATCACCCAGCGAAACCCAGTGATTTTGGTAAAAATTATCCATTTTTTCTTTGTTGCTGAAAGAGTCCTTAGGTAGTGGAGAAGTGTGTCCTGAAATTTTATGGGACATGGGGCACTAAAACTCCCAAAGAGGGGTGAAAAAAAAGGGAGACAAGGGGCAAAATTATCTATTGTGGACCGATTGTTCTGAAAGTTGTACATTATATGTTCTTCTTTGAAAAAGACACACATTTTGATGTGCCTTATTTTTTGAGATAAAGGGAAATATATGTATATATAGCTGTATATAATTAGGACCCCCAAAGAGGGGACCAACGTAGGGGGTTGAAAAATCATGATACGATGCATGTATATTATTTGTAGATGCTATACCAACATCAATACAGCACTCAAATTTCATTCATAGTGCAAAAAAGTGCATTATACGACAATTAACCACATTATTTTACGTTTTTTGTCTCCTGTAAAATGTAATTTTTCCCCCTAGAAAAGAATAAAAGTCAATAAGTTTTCATGCTAGGAAAAAACAAAGACAGATTTAGAATCCTTGAAAGATTCCCAACAAAACTACACAGCCGGATTTTCCATTTTGTCCTCAGATATTTCTTTTTTATCAGAGCTCAAAAACCGAAAATGTTTTTTCTACTATATTTCAGTTAGCGATAAAAAAAATCGCATATCAAAAGAAAACAAAATAAAAATAAAAATCCGGCTGCGAAGCTTTGTTAGAAATTTTTGAAGGATTCCGAAACACTCATTGTTTTCTTCCTAGCATGAAAACCCATTGACTTCTATTCTTTTGATATCTAAAAAAATATACATAGACTTTCATACATATTTCCAATTATCTCAAAAACTAAAGCCTAAATCAAAAACGTTATATGAGCAAAATTCGTTTCTTTTTCAGAATTACATATACTGTGCAGATTTCAGAACAATCGGTTGACAAATGAAAAAGTTTGATGAAATCTGGGTTGATCCCTTTAATGTAACTTAATCTAACCTTCCATAACTAATGTAAGGTAACCCGACGCTAAATAGTTACGGTAGCTTACGTCACATCTCCGCAACTTTAACTTTTGCTGTAGATAATTTTTTTATATACGCAGTAATTTGTACACAACAACTGATATTTATACATGAGGGTAATCGCAAGGGTTAATGTCCTAACGACAAGTTATCCACTGCGGAAGGGGAGGGGGGAGAAATTGTCTACGAGTGATGATTTTCCTAAAACTGTTGCATATACATGCAAAAGACAATATTCATAAGGCAATTTGAACTTAGCGGTATTTCAAGTGATCCAATACACAACTGCGCGTAAATATTCACTGCTGTTGATACAGAACACGGCAGAGAAATGAACATTTCACAGTCGTAAATTCATCTATAGTTAGAATGCGTCAGAAAAAACAGTATGAACCTTTTACGTATAATTATGTTAAGTAAGAGTTGAATTTACAGATGAAGAACAGAAAAGGGCCATTTTAATAGTAAACTAGATGGCACATTTCTTCGTGTAGATAAAGGTCTCTGCGCAATCACTAAATTTAAAATTCGAGCACAACAAGCAATGCGGAGCCTTCAGCACCAACTCACGTATTTCACAATTTCCAAAAGCACCCAGCAAAGCGAACCATCAAGATTTTTGCGCACAAAGTTGAGCATTCTCAAGAGCCTAAGCAGAACAAACCTGAGCCTACACAAGCATAATTACAGATAGAAACACACGGAGGGGGCGTCCATTGTTAGGTCACGTGTGAGAGCTGGCAGTTCCCCGCACTATTGAGGAACGTTTCAGATGTATATTTTAGGCTCATTTTGCTCGACACTCGGCTGTATTTGCTCGCTGGCTGCCGAGCAAACACGGCGGCTCTCGCTTGTAATGAATGATGTTGGTTTTCGCGCGAGCGTTCCTGCCACGAGGGCCTTTAGAGTAGAGAATATGTACTGAATAGCTAGGGTTTATGCCAGCCTTATGCCTACGAGGAGTAATCGGCATCACACGCATAGACGTTATCAATTATCATGTGAAATATCTAACAATTTATGCGTCATTGAATGAGTTGTTGCACCCAGGAATCAGTCTCGCCAACAAGTAATGCACACCACATTAAATAGCGGGTAATTTCTATGTAATTAAATGAGTGATAGTTTTTCGCGATCAGCTCCACATATAAACCATTAATAATCACAAAAAGCTTAGTAATTTATTCGTAAATAAGTAGTAATACTATGTTTTACTCAGCATCAAACACAAATATGCTATGAATGAACATGTGAAACTCTCGGTATTAGATACACTATTAAGATTTCCCTCAACAAATATGAGAACGTCTACATATATAAATTCGCCTATAATTCGTCAAGAAGAAGATCAAGTTACCACCATAGTGAAGGGCACAGATTCAAAGTAAAAATACATGAAAATATAAAACCAGACGTTCCTGCGGATACACACAGACCGATAGGGAATGCACCATTGCTCAAACGTATAGCCAAATGCAGAAACGCAGATAGACAAGCACACATACTGGAATTGGCACAGAAGTTGTCCATACCTAGATTGAAAGTGAATGTCTGAATTTCGTCTATTTGGACACACACTCATACCGGCATGTAACAGCACCCGGGCAAACCAATAGCAACGGAAACACAGGTCCACAGGCATTTCCCAATACAGCCACGCTTTCGCGGGCCATACAGATTCCATTTATATGTTCCGAAAGTAGGTCAACTAACAATATTCAAATAGAAATGAAGTTTAGAGGTATGTCAGCTAAACAGCCAAACACGAATGATACGCCGAAGATAAAATACAACACGAGTCACTACAAGCGTTACTAAGCTGCATGCCATTCGTAGTAATACAAAGTTCAAACAAAAGCGGTGAGTACTACTGCCAAAAAATAAAAAAAAAAAATACAACACGGACGTTGCACTCAATCCGCTGTATTATAAAGCCGAGATAAATCAACGAGGACCACTGTTAAGACTTTAAACCAGCGGCAAGCGAGTTGCTCTACACTCACTCAGCCAATATACAGCAACAAAGAGCCACTGCCAGCTCCTAAAATTAGCGAATTTTGCGATGCCTGTTAGAACGCAAGCAGTGAGTGGCAAGCGGGAATTTATAATGAGGAAGCTGCAGAGAGCGCGAGTCGCTAGGTAAATTTGGCGTCACTTTGATATCCGTGGCAAATAGAGAATTCGAGATGAAACAAATCTACTGGCCTGGCAATTTAGCCTTCGTGTAACAGATCCACATAGACGAGCTTAGGCACGTTTGATAGTACTAAAACGCTGTATTTATTCCTCTAAGGTTTATAAAATAATTCTATTGAACGTTAGAATCGATGTTGTAATACGTCTGCAGTTCCCAGCCCACTACCCAACAGGTCCCACCTCAGTGAACTACATATGGCATAGAAAACAATAAGTCTTTACTGTCTGCTCACACGTGCTCATCCAGTAAAGTCCAGATAGTTATAATAATTATTGCATTAGCGACACACCTCTACCTCACTGGGCAGCGGTCACCCCGCTGCTAATGCCACTGTTAGGGTTGCCAGTGGGATTTTTTGGGAAAGCCCAAGCTTTGCAGATACGCCCATAGACAGGTTAAAAACAATATATCCTCACGGATACGCCGCAGGCTCTAACATTGTGATTTCATCCATTTCGAAGTGTATCATCGTGTGTCACACTTGTTTACAGTCACATTGAAACACATATTATTAGCATTTAATAGACGGAATGTGTGTCAATTATTCGAGCATCGAATATCTACATGGTTCCCGCTCCGTACATATGCTGCCATCAAATACTTCCACAGAGACAGGGTTGTACGATCTCATAAGATGTGATGTGGCACGAATATAATAACACGGCGGCTGAACGCCGAATATCTATCGGGGCGAACGCCGAATATCTAGCGGGGCGAACGCCGAATATCTATCGGGGCGAACGCCGAATATCTATCGGGGTGAAAAAGGCAAAAGGAGTAGTAGTAGTAAAACGGAACTAAAGCATAGTAGAAAATATGCGCGAGATAACGTTGAAGACGAATTCCGTGACAAGTACCTATAAGCGATTTACCTTTGCAAACGGGCACATGTGCGTAGCTTTTACTGAGCTTCTACCGTGTCACAAGATTACACAGAAAGTACTGTACAAAGGAGCTCTCTCTTGCACGAAACGAATTTACCAGTCAGTCTCGCTAAATGCTATTGTTCATACCGATACTCGAACTTGAGCTTGAAGAAAACAGCGACCTGCGGACACCTTATATGCACAGCAAGCTTCGGTCGGGACTGAGCGGCGGCCGCCACAACTCTAACTTATTCCACAACTGTATCTTACTTTAAGTTTTCTTGTTCAGTTATATCCAAGATCTAGATCTGGACATTCTTAGCAAGTGAGTGATCCCACGATGACAACAATGAGTACTCTGCTCTAGCGAGAAGCTTGGCAGGCGAGCTTCAATGTCGACAAATGCTCGGTGATGGATGCCTGACGCAAAGATATCGATGCTCGACTGCTAGATGCACATGGCACTAACCTTGCCTCTGTTATTCAGCGAATCAATCACAATAAATGTTATCATCAACTACGGCTCTATCCTTTTCTTCGTGAATTACATATTCTATGTGTAAAAGTAAAAATAATTTACTTCTTACTACTACTTTTTAAACATAAAGTGAGACATACTCCGCTCCCAAGCGCTAGTAAAACTCCTACTACTACTACTGTTATTCGGCGACATAACCTCGGAATAACTTTTAAAAACGACTTAGCATTAGATAAAGCTTATCTAAAGTGGAAAAAATGATAGAATCCTGAGAGATTCAATTCCACAGAAATTTCGAGTTCAACTTCACAGTTAGAATACGTTACTTATGCCGAACCTAGAACTTGCTATCCAATTATTGTCAACGCATCTTTTTTAAGGATATCGATAAAAGTGAGTAAACATTCTAAAGTAAATGAAGCCAATTAAAACCACAGCTGCCCAATAAGTAAAGCGATATGAGCATAGCCTACAAGAAATCGGACTCATTCTTTTTTTGAATAATGGCAGATCGGTGGCAACTTTCAGAAACGTTCAAGTGTCTGAATGACTTGAATGACCTCGCGAAAGTGAGACTCATTGACAGAGATGACAATGAATGTGTTCGAAATAATGGGCAAAAGCTCGAACATGAGCATCGAACAACCAGAAAGGATCGGTAATTTTCCACGTGTTTCCTTGTGAATATTTAGAATAGTGTTAGTGATGAACTTGTCGTAGCACGGACAATGTTTAAAAATCGACTTGCCACGTACAGTGCTGGAAAAAAGACCTCTGATCTCTTCTCCGAAGCTCGGTTTCAATTTTAAATTGAGGCACCGTTCAGAGGCAATCTTCTGTTCTCTATCATCCACAACTATTCAAATGGAACGGGTAAGCATTACAAGCAATAGATTGCAACTGGTTACGTTTGCACGCTCGCTCCACTCACGGCGGTTTTCCGTTTAACACTCATTACTTTCTTTTCTGTCCTAAGGAGATTGCAATAGCTTCGTTTCTTCTCTACGAATGTGACTCTTTATTCATTTATTGCCAAGGATTTAGTCTAATCATTATTTTTACTACTAATAGTATTACTGTCTTCGGCTAAACTTTGTACTTCCGGAACGAACACTATCGTTGCTGAAGAATATTGAAAGATGCAAAACTAACTAGTAATAATAATAATAAAAAAACACACTTCACTTGTGTGTTAGGTGAGTAGTGAATTCCAACAAGAAAAATTACCCATATTTCAACAAGCAGGACCTATTATTTCGTATCTTAGTTTGCGTTAATTTTACAGAGTAAAACAATATTTACAACAGCAAAAACTAGGGTACACTAAATAATATCGGATGCTCGTCAGTATAGCAGCTCCGGAATGTTTTCATGGTTCCAACCCGTACAGAAAACTTGTAAACAAGACCTGCATGCATTACGTATTTTGTATACCGGCGAAACTCTTCAATTTTAAGAGTATCATCACCCTGTTTTATTCGAAAGTGAAGCTCATCAATATTCGCCCTGTGATATTAACTTGAGGCAAAAATGAGTTGACATTTCAGAATAATAAAGACAGAAAAAGCCGTCACCTGGTGTTGACAGGACCTCCATATAAAAATGGACAAACATATAAAAAGGCGCCAAGGGAAGATAAGGAAATGTTGCTGGCAGCAGCGAAACCTTTAGAAACGCGTCGTGTGCCAATCGCCTAGCATTTTATAGAGCGTTCAATGTAATCACAAATTGCCAAGTAAATTTTAATGAAATGATCAATGCAATTGCAGGGAGCTTGGTCAATTTGAATCCAATGGCCATTGCAATCGTGAGAGTTTTTTTTTTCTTTTAGAAACACCCAGTCAGTAACAGGGAACTGCGAAGAGGACGAATGGAATATAAACCGGTTCTGCTCCACAAATTGGACTATATCTCGAGTATTTTATAAAAAGCGATATCGCTGCCATTGTAATTTCTTCAGGTCGGCTCAATGTTAGCGCTAATTTAAAAAGGGAGGTTGTCGCGAGCAGACATCAGCAGTGGTCAGAGAGAGTCGGGAAACGCGCGCTTTCCGACCAGAGCGTGAGAATTATCTCTAATGATTAGCTACTTCTGGTAGTGACGCGGATATTACGATTATCTCTAATGATTAACTACTTCTGGTAGTGACACGGATATTACGATCTGGGAACAAGAGCGCGGTGGTATTTTTGAATGGGTCGGACACTAGGTAGCCGAGCACACGCAGTGGCTGCGTCGAAGACGAAAAATGAAGATTTGTAACTGAAGCGAGATGGAAATGGTAAAGATGACATCGGAATCGCCGCATAACGAAAATATAAGTCTGAAATCAGCGAAGAAATCGGTTTAAAAAATTGGAAGTTGGGTTCATCAGCCCTACCGCTTCCAATATAATAAAATTCGAAATGCAAATTTGTTCGCTTAAAGTTGCGACGAAGCAGTTAAGACTAATAGGTTCTCTTGGTTTACATGCAAGTTGAATTATGACTTCTCCTGATCGAGAATATGGTACAAAACTTGTATAACCTATCACGCTTAGCACAAAACTTTCCATTTGCAATGCTAGTTGCTGCAAACAGATGCTCACATTGTTGCAATAAACTCCAATTATCATCAATTTTCATACGGATAATAAAGTTTCTCTGGTCTGATGTTGTCCACAGAATTGTACACGTGAGAGGCACGGCGTTCATCAATTAAGTTTTGAATTAGACATACATAATCGTGTCAACAACCCTACTAAGGTGAGTCCAAATGGACACGAAAGGCGTTCGTGGGTTCAAGATTATTCGCACTTTACAAAGATAAATATCTCTTTACTACTTTACTACTAAGACCCTAAAACCGTCACAATTCTACTTAAAAGGGGACTATCGATATAGAAAAAATGAACTTCAAATCTATTCGACGATTCTAATATTTGCGACAGTAATACTTCTAAAGTAAAATCTAGGATTAAAGTAGCGGCACTTACAGTATTTCTATTCGCCTACTACAATCGCAAAAATACCATGACACAGTACTATTACAACGCAGTCTTACAACGAAAGAGAAGAGATCAAATTGAACGCTTCTGTGCACGGGCCATGCAGCTCGATGTTGGACTTGTCATTTAGCAATGCTATCTGCTACTGACACGTGCCTTGAAGCATTGACGGCCACACTGAAGCTTTGATAGACACGTCCACTGGTAATGTTCACGTTCCAGAAGGTGCAAGTATAAACGTTACAATTCTTCTCACTCACTGCTCCTGACATTTGTATTTCTTTTGAAAAATGTGCAGCATGAATGTGCGATATTCGACGTTATCAGATTCTTTCTTTGCTATTGTGGAACTGGGAACATAAGAATATCTTGATTGTTGATAGCATCAATTGTGGAACTATGCAAGTGTGAATACATAAATGGTTAGCAATGTAAGCAAAACCTGAAATGTCAAATAATATTCACAAACAGGAGAGAGCATCCCAATTTCTAAAATATGTTTCAACAAACTTTTCAATTCATTCAACGGTATCTGAAACGATATTGCAGTACAATTCTTACAACAAACTGGAACTAGGATAAACTTACGAACAGTTAACGAAAAAATAGGACATTATATAATTTCTTCCGAATCACAAAGTGCCAATCCAAACTATAGAAAACACAAAACGCATGAAATTCGCTGTTATCTGTGAGTTAAAAATTGAACAAATAAAAGCTCATAACTATATATATAAAACGCAAAAATATGCTTTTTTGTAATAAATTTGATAAATTTCCAAAATATAGTGACCAAAAATGCATAAAGAATGACCAAAAAATGCATAAAGGATGACTAAAAAAATGCATAAAGGATGACCAAAAAATGTAAAAGGGATGACCAAAAAATGCATAAAAGATGACCAAAAATGCATAAAGGATGACCAAAAAATGCATAATGGATGACCAAAAAATGCGTAAAGGAAAACCATCATTATTGGACACGATAGGCTTTACATTGGGCCACTGTTGCAGAAATAAAAATAGATAATGAATGCGAGCAACAAATCTGTCCGTCCTACGGAAATATAGCGTGATGATTATCATAGTCACGGCTCTTATAGTTACAGTTTTTTATGAATATGTAAGTTAGTACGTACGTATGAGCCAAAAGGTATCCCACAATTAGAACGATGTTCCAGGAGAAGAAGAGGAAATGATAATAGTATGCTCCGAGAAACATGGCACCAACGCAAGACTGTGTTTCCATGTTTGACCACAGCGCTTAGGAATAGGAAGAAAAGAAGAAAATCTCGTTAGTATAGAGAACAAAAATGGAAGCTAAGTGGACACGAACGAAAGGTGTCTTGAGGGCTTAAGGAAGGATAAGATAATGTGTGAATCTTAAATTTCCCTAGTGAGCGAACTAATTTAATCTAACCCTATGATTTATGACATATTCTTTATAATAGTATGAGGGACAGTATCATGCTCGGTACTGGCAGAGGAGTGACGGCAAGTATGAATAGCTTTCAGCATGTCTGTGTGTGTCTGCGTGAAACTGTCTGTTCAGACTTGGTGAGTCGCGTGTTGCACGTACAGAGTTTCGTTCACAGACATCTATTGCATTGAACTTGGTTTGCAGTCCTGACTTGGTGGGTCGCGGGCTGGAAATTCTTAACGTCGGTTCCAGTTTAAAATACTGTATATCCACAGTGGTTTCATCAATTTTTCTCATCATATAATTTCCAATTGAGCTGGAAGGTTGGCAAAATCGTCCAAGTAAAATGCAGTGATTACGAAAAGAACCCCTGACACGACCTTTGGTGAATTGACACCACAAACGACACTGAGCATAAAATGCCGAGATGGGTAATGGACAGAATTCGCTGCAGAAGAGAAGACTGTCAAATTATAATGAACCTTTGCAAATATTACAACACGACCTTTACGTTGGAAGAGCGCCAGGCGTGTGCAGGACGAAGAAAAAAAAATCCTTATAAACGTCACGCTGAAAACGCATGGGGAAAAAGAGCATCATTCAGTTTGCACGGTACTATAAAAATTCAATGAACGAGCAAATTGCCTGCGCGATGGCGAGAGATGCGGGCGATCGTTGTAGTTTGTGTTAGAAAATTGGAGCGACGTGTTCCTGGCCAATGAGACAGAACAGCCAACTGTTGTAGTTAGTAGAAAATAAGAACAACGTGTTTCTGGCAATTGAGATACGACGGGCAATTGTTGTAGTTGGTGGTAGAAAATAACGTTTGTTTCCTGGGAAATGAGGTACAACAAGCGCATTGAGACTATAAAAAATATTGTTTCTAAGGTGACAAAAACTAATTTTAGTTTATATGAAAATAAATAGTGAATTTTAAAGCACGCAGACAATGACTATGACAAAAAAACTTTCAAAGCAAATAACACTTTACACGTGCAAAAGCGGCAACAACTATCACGAGTTTTTTCGCATCCGTGCGTATATTTCCGCCGCCCGACTGTAATTTGAAAAATAGAACGCAGAACTTTTGAATAAACTTAAATTGAACTAATTAACTGAAAGATTTTGTGCCTCCAGCTCCTCAGACAGACACGAAAGGACTCAGTACCCCAAGATCATGTAGGCTCCACCGAAGCGTTCAGTACCTCAAGTCTACGCAGATTACACCGAAGCGTTCAGTACCTCAAGTGTACACAGATTACACCGAAGCGTTCAGTACCTCAAGTCTACGCAGATTACACCGAAGCGTTCAGTACCTCAAGTCTACGCAGATTACACCGAAGCGTTTAGTACCTCAAGTCTACACAGATTACACCGAAGCGTTCAGTACCTCAAGTCTACGCAGATTACACCGAAGAGTTCAGTACCTCAAGTCTACACAGATTACACCGAAGCGTTCAGTACCTCAAGTCTACGCAGATTACACCGAAGAGTTCAGTACACAAAGTTTATGTACTGTAGATTATACGATAGGGTCCAGTGCCTACGACTATGCCGAGTGCACATAAGGATGCAGTGCCTGACAAATCTAACCGAAGGGTTAAAAGCTAATCCAGACTTTTCTGGGCGGCGTCGGAACTCATCTCTACGCAAACTACACATAATACTTCAGTATCAAACGCCTACGTAGATTACAACGAAAAGCTTAGGACCTGAAGTCTTTACAGACCCCCGAAAGGATCAAGACTTTATCCTAGCTTTTCGTAAACAGTAACACCGTAGGAAATTAGCATAAAGAGAAGGTGCAATTACTTAAAAAAAGATAAACACGAACAATTCTAGAAGAAGATCATACCCATTAGAAAAAAACTAGAGCGCGGTAGATGAATTAGACAAACGATTAGTGGCACAAACACGTAGATCAAATAGAAGAAAAGCACACAGTGAAGTAATTAGAAAGAGTGCTCGGTGGGGCCACGAGCCGGGCGAAAAGGTCCGCGCGGACGCCACAATGGCGACTCATTAAAATGGAGAGGCGCCGGTGGCTGGACTTCTTTTCTTTTGAGTCCGGCGATGGTAAATAAAAACAGCGCGGACTAAAGGCGTTGCAGGATGGTACAAATGTAAAGTCCAAGTGAGTGAAGCGTTGTAATAAATAGAGAAAAAGGTAAGTGATTAGAAGTGGTCCGGATGGTGCGGTAAAGCATTGAACTGTCAAGTTAAATGAGCACAGATGAACAGTCACAAAAATTGGACGACAAAACGTGAGTTTGGCGAAGTGATAAACTGATTTAAATTGAAAAGGAAAAAATCTATTGCACTATTTGAACGGCACAAAATTGGCTCTGAAACTTGAAATGCTACCAATATCGCTCGCAAGTCCACAAAGCTCCCTTTCGAACAAAGTATTATATTACCTTTGCAAAAAAATATTTAATTTCCCGGTTGCGATGAAAATATCTCATACTAATCCTAAGTGACCGATATCCACAATACTTAGCATGCTATAAATAACTAAATATACGCGATACCACGTAATTCTATTATAAACAGTTCTAAGAGAAGAAAAAAAAGAGCTCCCAAAGCAAAATAATACATAAATAAACTGGCAACTGAAAAGCACCTGGCAGTAACAGCGGACGTTGTCCCTGGACATGATATTCCGACAAATCTAATTTTGTCCACAATGCAAAACAGAAGAGCAGCTAAGCCCGTCTCAACCATGCATGAAATGCAAAAGGGCCTGCAGCTCGAGCATTCTAGCTGCTCCTCAACCGTCAGAAGCAAGAAAGAAGATCGTCCAGCTAGCAACAGCGTTCTTCATAAGTAAATGCCTTAATCTTCAGAGGAGAATGTTGTTATAAAAGATTGCGATTATAGTGCCGCGCTTCTCTTGACGAATGGCATACAATGTAAAATATAGCAAGGCCATTTTTGTAAAATGCGTGGGTGTCTATAAAACGAAATTAGAGTCATTAGCTGTAACTACTGAAAGGACTAAAATCTTAGGCACATACAGCGGTAAAAATAAAGTCACTTTGACCGCACATCCCAGCCAGGAAGCCTACACGTGCAGGGTTGTGCAGAGGATAAATCTTTTAGGGACCCTGCGGAGTGCACTGTTGCAGCCGATCACAGATTATCTGAGCTGTGACGTCACAGGCGGAAGGTTCTGGACAACTGCAGACCCCTACCCAATCCATTTCCCACAGGGCCACGCAGTGCCGCCCCCCCCTTCCTGGACTATGAACATGAAAAAATCCTGACGCAGCATCGCCGCATAGAAAGACTACGAGAAATGGCTCCAGTCATCGTGAAGCCACAGCTCGAAATATTTAATCGGTCTCTGAGAACGGGAGAAGTTCAGCAGGATTGGACACTAGCTAATGTGATACCGATACATAAGAAGGGGACAAGAAAAGCCCCAGCAACTATCGACTAATCAGTCTTACATCGGTCGTCAGCAAAACTATCGAACACCTCCTCAAAAAACGCATCACTGACCACCTGAGGATGCATCAGCTCATATCCGACCCTCAGCATGGCTTTGAAATGGAAGAAGCTGCTTAACAAACCTTTTGAACTTTTTCTCATAAGTTACGCATATTAAAGAAGAAGAAAAGGGTGTAGACCTTGTGTATCTAGACTTCCAAAAGGCTATTGATAAAGTTCCCCATCAACAGCTAATGAAAAAATTGGAAGCCCATGGTATCCAGAGCGACTACTTACAATGGATCGGGGCATGGCTTACGGGTCGGCAGAAGCGAGTGAAGCTTGAAGGAGAAACGAGCGACTGGACAAAGGTATCATCAGGGGTTCAACAAGGTAGCGTGCTTGGCCCACTTCTGTTCTCAATTTACATCAATGATCTGGATCTCAACGTCCGTAGTAAAATCAGAAAATTTGCGAATGATACAAAAACTATGTCCTCCTGACAAGAAAAAAGTAGAGTTCCAACAAGACCTATACAACCTTATGGAATGGAGCACAACGTGGCATATGAGCTGTAATGTCAACAAATGCTCAGCAATGCACGTAGGGCTCCTGAACCCTTCAACTCCATTGAATATGAATGGTACGGAATTGGCTCTTGTCACCCAACAACGTGACTTGGGAATCGCTATTAGAAACAAACTACAGCACAGTCAGAAAGTTGACAGGAGTGTGAAAATGGTAAGCAGAGTACTCGGATTCATAACCAGAAATTTTGAATATAAGTCGAAGGATATCCTCGTTCCCCTGTACAAGGCATTAGTGCAGCCACAATTAGAATTTGCTGTTCAATTATGGTCACTACATCTGTGCAAAGATATCGATAACATGGAAAGAGTCCAAAGCAGAGCAACGAAACAAGCCGTATGAATGTCGCCTAAATGAACTGGGTCTGATCTCTCTCGAGCAAAGACGACTCAGAGGGCAACTACATGTAATAGAAACATTCAAGTATTTGAATGGCTTCAACGACGTACCTACAATGGGATTCTTTGAAAGAGACGTCAATGATCGCTTGCGAATAATCAGTTAAAAACTCAGGAACAAAGCTCGAAGAATGACCTCAAGTCAGCAGTTCTTTCCGTATTTCATAGTCAGCATTTGGAATAGACTCCCTTCCGACGTTGTTAGTGCAGAATCAGTCAATGCGTTTAAAAATCGTCTTGATATACATTGGGAGAGACATTCCCCACAGCCAAGGATTCCTCCTCCAAGAGGCGTACACTCTTAATGGTCAAAGCCTCCGAGGCTTCCCAAATCCGTCTTCTTTTCTCTTCCGCTCCAACTACACTGTCTGACATCTTTAGCTACGCATAACGGCGGCTATTGATCATGATTGCGTGCATTCATGATAGTCTCTTTTGCTGAGACTCTTCTTCCTCCTCTTTTTTTTTCTTCTCTTTTCCCAATCTTTTATATCTTACTAACATGATGGCAATAGCTCATAGAAGGCCGGGCCTATGTTTCGGTGTCTCTTTGAGAATGGGCCTATTGGTTCGTCTCTTGCCGCCTATCTAATCTAGCTTCTTTGGCTCGAGAAGTGAACGCCTGGCATCACGGTCATGAGCGAATCAGAATCTTTAGCACTTGGCCACAGCGGGTATTTCAAGAAAGGCAATGGCAACAGCTAAGGCAATGGCAACAGCGCAAGACACTAAGATGTATAAAAGTACTATTACGAGAGGGGGAGGGGACAACTAACGAGCAATGGGCTGATCCATACTAGTCACAGCTATGAATCTATATTATCACTGTAAAATACAGGAGACCAGGCAGTCAAAAAAACCATATTCTGTTATGAATACCAATAATTCTAATAAATAAATAATACTGCTGTTGAAGAGTAGACAGTTTATAAAGCAATGCACGCAAGTAAGTGCCTACTTTCGTCTGGGGTGCAGCACACTGACAAAAGGGCACCTGTGACTAAAAAAAAAAAAATAATACATAAACTCGTTTTTTTTCAAGTCCATACCACGTCAAACGTCTACAGAAGTTTCAGATACGGTAGTAGTAGAAGTAGTAGTAGTACTAACTTTACTAGCGCATCAGGGACACAATGTCTATATCGCGCCCAGCTATTCTTATGGTGTAATACAGGCTCGTGCGCCACTGGGATGCGAAATAAATCTCGTTTTATATTATCAATGATTTTTATCTTGAATTTTCTGCCGGCAGGTCTCGGAGTGGTCAGTGCGCTACTGACAGGAAAAAGGTGCAAATTGTGCATCTCCAACCCCCGGGAACGGCTGAACGAGTTTGCTCAGCTACGCCGCACAGGGGAATGAAAAGAAAAAACAAGAAGGCAGAAGTCTAGCGGGAATAGGTCGGCCACCTCGATCAGCGGCCCACCTCCCGAAACAGAAATGGAAGTATTTAGAGCCTACCTAACTTTACAAAACTAACCTCGTCAGCAGGAACAACGGCAAGCTGCAACATCTCCTGTGGATAAGACACTAGGGACCCTTGTTCAGATACGGTAAAAACAAGAATACTCACCCGTCCATGCTCTTAGCAGGATCAGTTTTGACTGGAGAATGAAGGCTGGGGCTCGTCAGATTGCACTTGTAGTCCAAAGTAGAAGCCTTTGTGGTATCTGCGAAGTAGAAGAAATAACCGGATAGTAAAAAAGGGCTTCACACTGCGACAAATACTGTAGGGTCTCAGTCAAAGCTCCATAAGAACATGGATGCTCGCTTACTTTGGCCTGAGATAAGTATGGCATGGCAATGTTATAACAATTCTTATCAGTAAATTTCAATGCAGAACGCAAATGGAACTGAATTAATTCTCTCGCATTATAAAACTAAAACTTCTCATAATAATAGCCAAAATACGTCATGATGTGAAAATTAAATGAGTTCTACCATCAAAGAGAAATGCAATTAATCGTCGTAAGCAGAGATATTTCCCAACATAAAATAGCATATTTTTAAAGGAAGTAGCCCTATAATGGCCGGACTACGCGTCAGTTTGACATTAGAAAACGTTAGCTTCGGTAAAACCAAGTCTAGCTCTACAAGAACAGGCACTCACGACTTTTGAACCGGAAGCATGCTGGACTTTCAATAAGAAATCGAGCAGCTACTGGGGATTTGCAAATGCAACAGACAAGGCCACTTTTACGGTTGAACTACACCCTCACGAGAGCCCTATGTACAGAATTAATCCCACAACCAACCAGGACACCACCTTTGCAGTCGTACCAAGCTCGTAATGTAAAGTTTAAGGTACGAAATTAATCCCACGGTCGGCATCCAGCATAACTATTATGGCCAGCAACATCGCGTAACCATCAACACAGGCAGCAATATCACACAGAGCAAGAGGTACACCAAGATCGTCCGAATTGGTAAGTCTGGCCAAGTCTCGGTGTATTCAGCGACAAACGGCTCAGTTTACATTCAACGATGCGCGAGGCAACCCCGGAAACGCTCAATGTTTTGGCATCATTTGGATGCTTGGGTCCAGTCAACGGCCCCCTACATGCTAGCTCTGCTGCTCTTGCTGCAGAGCAGGGGGGTAGTTCAGCTTGAATGTTCGATAGGGAAGTGCTCCCTACCGAGAGACACTCCAAATGAAAGGCCGTATGACATTACATTAAATTTAAACCGGCAGGTCCTCACGAAACGTTGGGGAAATATTCCTTTAAAATGAAAACACACCAAGCGAACAGCATCATGTCTTCAATTGTCCAAGATACCATGGTAGCGTATGGAACGAAAAGGTCAACTGGTTACTTACTGGAATATGAATTATCAACATGGGTCGTACTAGGGTGAAACGTTTTATTTCCAGGCAAGACTACTGCTGGAAAAACTATATTGCTGCAGGTTGGTAATAATTTCCACAATTGCCTCATACTTGGAGTATAATAAAATAGCTACGAGAAAGTCAAAGGCGCAGTAAGCCTAATGAGACAGGCAGTTATATAAACATACAGCGGAGGTAGAGATGAGCAGCTATAGATTAGTAGCACAAATGCAGAATTAGGGAGAGTCGAAAGCAAAACGAACGACTCAACTTGTATTGCCGGTTAAAGAAAAACCATGCGTGCCTATAAATTTAGATATAAAAAACTTACACCAATATAGTAATAAGACTTTGATGAAGTAAAGGAAATAAAAAAATATAAAAGTCTACTTTTGAAGAATAGCTGCAATGACAGGTTCAATTTGGAAAAGGCTACCGATAGACACCAACATCTGAATTTCAAATAAAGATTTCCATTTGCATGAAGAAATTGGCAAACTGAGAGTACAACGCACCTAAATCCAATGCATAGAATGGACACAGAATGCATTGGGACTCTAAATAAACGCAAGGGGATACGCAGGCTAATCAATATTCAAGCGCTTTGACGGTTTGTGCACCGAATTCGACTTGTGTTATTCACGGTAGGCGATGCCTGTGGACCCACAGAAAGGTGGTTGATATCTTTGTGGAAGATGGCAGTCAACGAACATTTATTTAGGATGTACATAATATTATATGATTACACGACTGGGTATCACACCTATAACATAGATACAATAATTGGTGAACGCTACTAGTAGCTAACAATATATAGTACCGATAGGATAAGTTTCATTAATACTTGAGAGAGCTTGAGGATGGACGGTGGTAATTGCGATACGCTTACAAACATGAAATTTTGGCTATCTTTGAATATTAAACATGTAAACTTACATTCTTGACTTGAAAATAATTGGTAAATAATTATATTTTAACATTTGCTTAGTTTTGCTAACCACTGTATATGTGAAGGAGGAAAAGTTGCAAGAATTTATGAATGTCAGTGATGTCTTAAACTTATCACGATTATGAAACGTACTGAAACTCAAGATATACGCGTTACTACAATGATATCGCAAGAATGGAGGGACGAAAGGGGTGAAAAAGTATTAAATAAAGCCATGAAAAACAGAAGGGCGTAAACGATGTTCGTCCTGGATTAGTGTGTAAATTAAGACGTTAGTTTAAGCCTCTATAGAAAAACCGCAGAGATTCAATAGAGGGAAAGACAAGAGACATGTCGTATGTCAAGAAAAACCGAGAACCCAAGAACGATATACATGTCGCAATGGAACAGCAAATCGGAAAAGAAGAGGAAGACGCTGTAAAGCTTCCCAGTATAGGAGGAAAAGAAAGAAGCAACGCAGTCACGAAAGAAAGATGCTCTCGAGGTTCAGCTAAGGCTTAGGTAACCTATTGGATCCCCACGTTGGGGGGGGGGGAAGGAACTCCCCACAACATAGTACAAGCAAGCTTTGCTGAAGTAACTACTCTATGGCCTAGGACACATTCTGTGCCCCAGTGGTCCCTATAGGGCCTTCCACACAAATATTTTTGCAGCAGAGTAGAAGAAAGGTGAAATAAAGCAGAAACTGATTGAAATATCTTGCAGGTTTGACTTCGCTGACCTAATTGCGTTCTCTAATTGCGCTTGTCGATTGCGCAAGTAAAAGGAAGCAGACCCAAAGGACCACGGCAAATTCTGTTTCTCTGATTTAGTATGGTGTCGAACTAACCACTCTATGGTGGCAGAAACGGTGAGGGGATAGTCAAGTACCGACCGGGCTGATGTTTGTTCACAAACAATTGTCAGCATCAGCCCAGTCGATGTAGATCCCTTATTGGTAAGAATGAAATTGAAGGAACTCAAGACATAGGTCAATTATTGATGGGAGTAAATTATAATTTTCGGTGTTGCAAAAACAATGAAAAGACTTTCTGATAAAGACTCACAGCGTGTAATGCAGATAAAAGAGATAATCGAGGATATGGAAAAGCGCGAAGGATTGATGAGATAGCAGGAAGTAACCAGACGTTGGGTTACTTTTAAAGAACAGGAGGTAATATGCCCGAGAAGCTTGCAGTACGTAACCAGGCATGAGGTGGTATTTAAAACAAAGGTGGCTGACCGTACTATGACCAAGAAGGTGAAGGTGGCTGCATTTACAGCAAAAGCGATCGAAGGCAGTATAACCAAGAAGCCTAGCTGCATTTATAACAAAAAGTGGCTGACGGTAGCGTGACCAAAAGGGCCAAGGTGGCTGCAGATATAACAAAAGTGGCTGGCGGTAACATGATGAAGAAGACTGAGGTGGCCACATTTAAAGCAAAAGTGGCTAACGGCAGCATGACCAAGAAGGCTGAGGTGGCTAGATTTAAAACAAAAGTGGCTGACGGCAGCATGACCAAGAAGGCTGAGGTGGCTGCACTAAAACCCCAGGCGGCTAGCGTAAAACATGGCGGTCCAATAAGGCTGTCTCAGACTCCAATTTGAAGAGACCGAGGCCTAAAATTGCCTGTCGACAATGGGCTCCGCTACAGAAACTGTGCACCCAAGATACCAGGAAAACTCAAGATTGGGAGAGTCTGAAGACATAACAACTAACTGCAATAAGCGCTTTGTGCAATGGAACAGATCCATCCGCGGGCACAAAGAAAACTCTCTTTGTTGCAGTTCATTTAGGATATTGACACGCAGACTGCAGGTCACTTTGCGGGGAGCAGGTAAGTGCATGGGCCCAACACTTGTGGACGTTTGAGGTTTTTGCCACTGCTTTCACAAGTAACAGCGATAATCGAGTACAAAACCTGTTCTATTATAAATTGAGTAAATAATATATGGGCACGAACGCGTATTATTAGAATAAAAACAATAACTGACATATGCCGAGAATTGTAAAGATAAAGATGGTCGATCAATTTATTTGTAGGAGCTTGCTTGCAAGTGCCATATTCTTCAGTGATAATCACTAAACTACGAGTTGTAGTATTTCAAAGTCACATTTAAATTTTGTTGCAACTGAGCCTGAGGCAACTATAAGCAAAATTCACACATGCTTCCACGAATCAGAGTTTCTAGTGATCATAGAAACGAAAAATGAAGTAATTGCCCCTAAAGCTTTCAATAAACTTATTTCACTGCCAAATATAATCTCCTAGATTGCTCACAACTGACAAACCACTTCGCCAGAACAACAAAACATTGGGTGTTAAGAAACTAACCGTTTACTGTGTGCACAGAGCGAAAAGACTAAACTCTCTGAATGGCTTTCGTTCCTATAATCTTACTGCCAGTGAAGTAAGTGAAAACAGGTCGACAAATACGCAAAAAAAGTGAAACAAAATTATTCAAAAAGTTAATTTGGTAGCTAGCATTTGAACCCAGCACTAATGTAATGATATCCAAAGACAGGTAAATAAATTATATTGAACAGTTTACGCCTGTTTTCACTACAAAGACGACCAAACGGAATAAGAAACAAGGGATACACAATATGTTGATAAAAACGAGGAGCCCTACACGAGGGAGCTGACACATTGTAGGATCAATGCACATGGGAATAAAACGAGGAACCCTACACGAGGAACCCTACACGAGGGAGCTGACACATTGCAGGATCAATGCACATGGGAATAGAATGTCGGGAAAGAACAGAACTAAGTGCCTGAAAGATTAACGTATATACCATACAACAGAATACCAACAGTGAGGTACCAATAAAATGAGGGTTTCCTAAGTGAAGTAAAGGACACGGAGGAAAGCAGAATTTAACATTCCAAATTGAACAGCAACGCAGTAAAAATTACACTAAGTAGGATAGGTACCTGATGTTGATACGTTAATGTCGTTTTTGCTTGTAACAAGTATCCACTTATAATTAGACACCGGCAAACGGGTATTAAAAACACAGAAATTTGTTTTACTTTCCCGATCACACGCGGTCATACTTGGTAGAAGAGCCGAGGAGTAGACAGAATATTTAGTTGAAACTAAAGTATGTTAATTTTGTAGTACTTGGAACATTTTGTTCAACACAATCCACCACCAGAAATAGATATTTTTTATCATCTGTTTCTATTACTCCCGCTACTGTTTTCATAGGAAGAACAAGCGTAGTTTAAGCACTTGCTTCTCGCAAGCATTTGCTACTCATGTTTTTTCAAAGTTGTGTTCAACAAATTTAAACGTCGAAACATATATTTCATAAGTGAAAAGTTAACGAAAACTTTTACAGACCACGACAAAGATATCTTTTAAGAGAAGCAACAATTTTTCAACGTTATCGTACAAAATACGCTCTACTGAGTGGTCTGCGCTTTTGGCAGAAATTGGGCCCCTCGATACTGTGATGCCGCCTACAGAGGGCCAGAGTCATGCAGACCACAGCTTCCCTCCAACGCTCCTCATCCATGTGTGTCCAAGTGACTCGTCTTATTGGATGAAGAAGCAATCTATCATTGTGAATCATCTCTTCGCTGCCACTGCTTCAGTTTTATCATTGTCTCCTTCGCGTCCTCGGCCACAAAACGAGAAATATGCTGGCTCTGAAGTTGACGAAGAACTCAATTTACATGTCAAAGTCCCTCCGAGAGTCGAGGGTTCTAGAGACCAAGCAGCACGCAGCGTCACCAGTCGCGTCCTGCGGCTGCAGTGCTCTTGGTCGCCTTCGTATTCAAATGCCACGAGGTGACTGCTTCTCGCCCGGCTTCTTTATTTTTACTGTTTCTCGTCCAGATTCTTATTTTTTACTGCTTTTCGCCCAGTTACCTTGTTTTATCGTTTCTCGTGTAGCTATTTTTTTACTGCTTCTTGCGCAGTTTCCCTATTTTTACTGCTTCTCGAGTAGCTTCTTCATTTTTTACTGCTTCCCGTGCATCTTCTTTATTATTATTTTTTTTTTTTCGAGAAGTGATGGTCTAAAGTTTCACTACGCTGCATTCATGTATAGTAAATTTAGTGCTTGGTCCGTCTCTCCGTCACGATGTTAAAGATTTGAATAGGAGAAAATTCATCTCCTGAAAAACAAGTTCAGATACCATAAAACTTCAGCACTTGGAGTAACGGTGACAAATGTAACCTCTGAAATATATGGTCAAAGGTGGAATTCCATATTTTCTGAATCTCGCTTCGCTTATAAAACTACATAGCTCAGTACTTTTTGATATGACGATGATGATCTTTCTTCTGAGCGTGGTAGATGAAAGGTGCTACATTTGATGGTGTTTTTGATCCCGTGTGTCATAAGCTATACCGCATATTTTTTCACCGAATTTCTTCGTAGCAGCGTGAGAGGCTCCGTCTTTGTTGGAGTTTTGAATCCTTTCGGGCATAATGCATTTCGCTTATGCTTTCTTGAGCTGAAATTTTGTGGAAGTTGAAACTTCACGATGAACAGACACCCTTTTATATTCAACTAGTGCACAAAACGCAACCTTTTTGTTGAATAAGTCATGAAAATATATGAAAACATTTTACCATCCCATCAAAAAAGTTCACAATACTTCAAAATTCACAAAGTCCACAAAGTTCATTAAGTTCACAAAGTCCGTCAAGTCCACAAAGTCCAGGAAGTTCACCAAGTCCACATTGTCCACCAAGTGCACAAAAGCAACCCAGTTCACAAAGGCCCTGACCAGGCCTTCACTAATAACCCGGGAATTCCCGGGTTCGTATCCTAGATACGGTTTAGCAAAAAGAAAAATAGAGTGTCTTGAATTTTTTCTTCAGTATTAGATAGGCGAGAAATAAGGCTTGGGACAGACGGACGGACTGACAGACAGACGGCTCTCTTATTATAGTACTAGTGGACCCGTGAGTGAAAAATTCATGCAATAATCTATACGTTTGGCTAATGCCTCTAGGCAGGTGAGGAATCTCTTCTCTTATTTGCTTCTTAATTTTCTTCATTGATCCTTTGTCGTGCTGGCATCCTTAGGTCTTCTATATAGACAGGCAGAAGTAACATCTTAAGTAAAACACTCCAACAAACTTAAACAAAATGGCAGCTTATATACAATGGGTTCGCTCCGTAGCAAAGATACCGTTGATACCGTCTTTCCACCTCAAATATCTGTTTCATTTGGGGTGCTCAAATTTTGACCTATGAAGAGAAAACTGCTTCGTCAGAGGAAAACAGTAAGCTAGAAGAAATAATTGAATACTGCCCGTTAAAACTTATGTTTCGTCGGTTTCATTGACAATTGCATCAAAGTGGGAAGAATAGCTCATGCCACGAAATCATCTGTGGGAAGAAACTACGAATCAAGAAGCATGAGAGTGCCAACGGAAGCTTCAGATATCTCCACTGCTACGATTTCAACTTCGGCAATGTAAGAAGTGCATTCAGACATAAGGTTGCCCTATACTTTGCCGTAGATTCGATGTATGGAGAAGCTAGTACTCGTACAAATCAGACTAACCCTGCGATGTCTTCATTGTTGGAATTTCAACTGTCCCTCCTTAAGATACGTTTGCCATCTTCTGCAACCAGGCGTATTTTCTGCCTATCACTTTCAATGGAGCTGGAGAGGAAGACCAGAGCCTACAACCTTGGCTAAATTCTGCCTATCTATTTCTTTAGGAGCGTGACACCAAACATATAAATATATTTATAAACACACGACGGTCATTCTTAGTATATTAGATTAGATCTACACTGCAGCCAAATTTCACTCTACAAGTTTTACTAGGTTAGCTGGTATCCAGGTTACGTTACGGTAAGTCCTGAGCATTTCCGTTGAATTCTTTTGACTGAATTATATTTTTTTGGCGCTACTCAACGTTTGACCAATAGCTACAACTTGCGTTTCATTAATGGAAGATCATGCCTGCCGGTATTTTACAGCAAAATCTATACGGTGAACCGGAACATTAACAAGCTCAATCACAAAATTATTCCCGTCATTTTGTGACGGCTGGGCCCTCTGGTGAGCCATAGTAGCGTTGCTAGTGCTTGGCTTGGCAGAAGAGAGTAGAAAAATTATGCACGTAAGGCAGATACGCTCTCAACTTGCCTGTAGTAAGTTATCAGTTTTCACTCAGTTACCAGTAAGTTGACAACCTCGCGCTTTACTGGACTTCTTCTGAGGAAAAAACTGTTACTTTCCCACGCCTGATGACAGTTTGGTTTACATGAAGCCACAATGCTTGTAAACTCACGAAACCCTATATGGCTTCACCTCTATTGTGTTGAAGTGCATTATTGGAGACTAAACGCGAATTGAAAACACCACCACGCGGCAATGCCAATGTCATTATGGAATTGAAGCTAAAATAATGAAAAAATAATTGTCAAATGTACAATGAGAATGAAGCTATTATCAAGCACTTGGAGCAATACGACAAAGGTCACAAGCCGATAATGTAAACTAGCTACTATCATTCATACAGAATTTTTCTATTAAATTGATCATGAGTGACATTTGAATAAGAAACTATCTATCGAGGATAAAGCTAAAAATATACAACAAAACGACCAAGACAACCAAACTAAGATTTGTTACTTTTATTTTTATTTTCGTTATTAATACTGTTATTATCATTAGGCGGGAGCAACAAGAATAGAAGACGGCCACTCCCTTATCTCCCCAATAGGGAATGCTTAAAGCACGAAGGTAAACACTAGAATAATTATGCATAGAGGGCTGCTGGACCATCGCTCACGCGCATGCTACAATATACGCAGCACACACACCGGCACGGAAGGCAACACGCCAGAGAGGTACCAGCTCCGGAAACCAAGTCTATGGCCCCCCAGGGCAGGTCTGACACTATTGGCTTGTTTTAGGTACAATTTAGGAGAACCATGCAGGCTTGACTGTCGGTGTAGGAAACATCAGGACTTAATGTTTGTACTGGAAGCGTGCAGGCCTATAAATATGAGTAGGAAAATTTAGGTTTGAATGGTACAAGCTTGCAACCTTGATCATAGACTGAGGAACTTGAAGACTCTTTTTTTCGGCTCATAGAAAGTTTTTTCTTCAGGGAATGCAAGAACTGAAACACAGTAGGAAAAATGGAATGAACAGCGAGGAGGAATATACTGAAACCAAACTTAATCCACAAAGATTTGGCTACGGTACCTACGGTGCTCTAACAACTAGCCGTAGCCGTTCATTCTGATGGACCTTTTCATAAAATAAAACAGCAGACAGAGGCTTCAAGAGCGTATGCAGATGTGGGGAGCAAAAAGCAATCAAGTATTTATCAAACCACAACACACGAACGAAAGCGCAAGAGAAATTAAGACTTCCATTAAACAAAAGGATCTGATTTCGTGGATGTAAGAAAATCCAAGTCGAGTTCGTATCTAAGCAAGGGCATCTCTTTCAAATCCAGGTAAAGATTATATGCCAAATCAAGACGATCCCGTTAAATCCAGGCAGTCTTTGTGTACGAAACTAGGCGTAGCCTTTAAATTCAAGCAGAGTTCTTACGCAACTGAGACAACCCGTCAAATCCAGGTAAACTTTGTACGCCAAACGAGGGCGTCCCAGCGGAGAGATGCAGCTAGGAAGCTCCCCCCAATCCGGGACGTCCCCGCCAGATCCAGACAAACTTTGCGCCACCAAACCGTAACAAGCAATTTAGTTGACATCCTGTCGCTCCAGTGACAATCTTTCTGTACTCCGACGCTTCCATACAGGATTTGTCGCCCAAAGGACGCCCGAATCAGCCTTTATCGGGGACATAAACTATAAAAGCTCGGGCCAAGTTTTCCGCAAACGTGTGCACTTGCTCGCCCTAAGCAGGCACTTAAGAGTTCAGATTGGCGTTGCTATCATTGATTGGCAAAGTTCAGATTGGCATTCGAAGAATTCTACTGCAAGCAATGCGTCTTTGGCAAACAGGCTGTCTACGCAATACGTTGGCCCGCATGGAAACATGATTCGTTTTTGTTGGATATTAGATCTGTATTAGTAGCACAATTTATATTAAAAAGACAGTTGAGGGATTGCGATGCACATGAAGCTCTGTAAGGAGTCGGAGTAAAAAAAAAAAAAAAAAACTAACCAGTTATTATATAAAAGGATGTGTACTTAGCACGTACCACTCAGAAAAGACAAAAAAATAAGATGTTTTCGTTCTGCTTGTATTACAATTTTTTTTAGGCTAATACGAGGTTGAATGCAAAGACGAACAGGCTGGTGATGATAACCTGAAACAATACTATTAGTGGTGAGCTCATAGTTTTTTTCATTTTTACGCAAACTGAAATAAATCTCTGTTGCGGTTAAGAAACATCTTTCATAGGTTTAGCAACGCAAAGCAAGAAATCCTCTTAGGCCAAAGGATAAAACTTGAATTAACTAGTGTACAAGATGCTCGAAAGCTTTAGTTATCGCCAAAACGTAGCAATTTCTTTTAATACAGAGCCTACTTAATTCAGAACTTCATCACATTCACGGCTACATCTTCTGTGACACGACATGATTTCTCTTGCCCACGGGTTCATAGGAGGGCGGTCCGACAGCCAAACTGCAACAACATGAAGGTGTCAAGTCCGAGCCTAAATGACAGTTGCCCTTCGCAAAGAATTTCTTTCGTGTCTACATTTTCTAACTATGTTTAAGTTAATCCTACAATGACCATACAGAACGGCCACTTTCCACAAGAATAATATTATTTCAAACATCGATTACGAATCGATCACGATGTGGGCTGGTGCAGACGGGGCTAAAGAGTAAATTTATAAAGCGAACGGCTGTAGGTTTGAGTGCTGAACAGAGATAAGTTGTCATTATAAATTCCATTGTGGGGCTACGTGAATTAAATTAAAACAAATCTTACTGCGCGTTATATGTTAACTAAAAACTACCGTACGAATTTCACGCATATGGGATATTCTCATTGCAGTCATGCCAATCCTAATCGCATTAGCTATCTAACTTATAAGGCCTTTTGTTCTCCGCTCACCTGAGTTTCCGACCGTCTCAAGCATCATCGGTTTGCGATTAATTCCTAAAACTCTACCCGAAGTGACGAATTCAGCCTACTTCATTTAAATTTGATACCAAGTGAAGCTAATGAAGAAAGACTATTTTGATAGCAGAGCAACTTGACATTTACACACTTAAATTTGCACTGAAGCATCAGATTTTAACCATGTTGCCACATGGCGCAACAATGTTGCCACATGGCGCAACAATGTTGCCACATGGCGCAACAATGTTGCAACCTGGCGCAACAGTGTTGCAACATGGCGCAACAATAGCGAAGAAGTCATGATAAAACCGGCGCAACGGCCAAGGCGCAACGTCAGTGCTGCAGTAGTGACGCATACAGCAGACCAAGTACTTGATGCAAACACGAAATTAAAATACCCGTAATATATGACGCAATAATTTAGCGCAGTAGCTCGCTTTATTGCTACTCCTGGTGCCCCCTTCAAAGAGTGCACTCGAAATTTATGCAACGGGAGTAGCCACCGAAGGAACAATCGAGGCGAATGCGCGAGTTTATGCAAAATGTATGCGTAAATCGGCCATCTTGGTACTATTATATGCATAAATGACGTCCTTCTGCAATACTAGATTTGTCTGCATATATGCAGAAAAGTATGTTCTTTACGATAAGAAACACCTGGATTCTTATCACTAACTAACGAAGTAATATTTTAGCTACAAAGCCAAAAATAATTAATCGTAAACGACACCGTTGTTCATCACAACGCTTTTGTTCATCTGTAGTTCATCACAAACGACAATGCGCATTGACGCAAATTCAAACGACATGGTAGTTTACAGATAACTAATTTAGCTTAATGGCAAACAACCATTTTTCTGTGTGTACATGCTTAAATATTCGTTAACAGCAAACTTAATAATAATCGATAAAAAAATGAGGTGGTGGCCACTGCTGCAATAATGTGCCAGCAAAGGGAAACCAATAAATAAACACAAGAGTGAGTGCGTCTCTTAAGCAAGCCAGTAAAAAGTTCGCAATAATCATATAAAAACTTTGGTTTGGCCAGTGCCAGTTGAAGGATATGCAGTGCATAGCTGTTGTGTACCAGCCGATCCGCACAAGGATTCGATTCTATGGATGTTAGATTGTACGGAAACCATATACAAACTTATCTAACTGGGAAATTTTGTTTTTTCTCCCGACTGTCTTGCGCTTAGTTAGCCCTAAGTAAAACTTTGGTACGCAGAATTGTCAGTAGGGAGTTTGTACTGGGGGGGGGGACGTGCTGAAGTGGGTGGGGGGAGTGGTTAAAGAGTAAAATGTGGAGGGGCTTCACAATATATACATGAATGCTGGTTGCATGGCAGCAATATTGTGGGGCTTGGCTCATTGGGGGCTGAAACCCTTCCAAGTCCCCCCCATCCTGGCGTCGTGACTGATTGTCAGCGGGAATTGTTGGAATAACAATAAATATAGCTAATAGTATCACTGGTGGCTTGCTTTACTGGTTATGACACTATCGTGTACATTTATTTAAGAGATATCTGCCGCTAGTAACACGCCAGGGTTATTATGCCATGGATGTCACGTCTTGTCGGGGTTTGTTTCTTTGGTTTTCTGTCCATCTGTTAGTAACTCAAAACTGCACACGGAACTTCATGAAATTTACAGGAACCGTAAGGAATGTTCAGAGGAACAGATGAGTAAAGTTTGGTGACGATGATCCGTCATCCGTATGTCTGTTGAAGTGTTTGCTAGCTTGCCTTACGCAGGCGAGCCCGTTGCGTAAATTTATCTACAAGGAGCCATTGCTTGCCTTACGCAGGCGAGCCCGTCGCATAAATTTATCTACAAAATGCCATTGCTTGCCTTACGCAGGCGAGCCCGTCGCATAAATTTATCTACAAGAAGCCATTGCTTGCCTTATGCAGGCGAGCCCGTCGCATAAATTTATCTACAAGAAGCCATTGCTTGCCTAACGCAGGCGAGCCCGTCGCATAAATTTATCTAAAAACAATCCAATGTTTGCATTTTGAAGGCGAGCACATCGAATAAATTTGTCTACGAGAAGCCATCGCTCGCCTTATGCCGGAAAGCACGACGTTTAAACTTATCAAAAATGAATCGATTGGTTGCCTTATACCGGCGAGCACGACGCATAAATTTATCTAAAAGGAGCCATCGCTAGCTTTGTGCCAGCGAGCACGACGCATAAAAGAACCTAAGAGAAATTTATCATATCCAAAGTTTTGCTAAGTCCCATCGAAAGCTTTTGTATTTCCCTCGCATCGAAGTGCATGTGCCGGAAATTTTATTCCATAGTCGAGCGCCAGAACATCAAAAGCTGTCCAAGACAAGCACGGCGTGTTTGGCTTCAGACTGGAGAGAAGCAGAAGAAAAGACAGCTACTGTTTGCAAAAGAACGGCGTCGAGCGCCTTCATCGAACAAACAAAGGTTCAAAGAGAAGCTATAACGTATCCTGCATAGCAGAACAGCTATGCTAACATAAAAACGCCGTGCTGAAGCCTGGGTACAGCGGCGTATCAGCAGGGTCCATCTCAGCTGCGATTTCAAAGACTAAAAAGTCACGCAAAATACCTGGGATTGCAGAAGTAAAAACGCAGTCGTCGCAAAACTCCTAGGAGACATTACATAATCCCAGTACCACTCGGGAAACACGCCTTTAGTTAGAGAAAGAATAGCAGATGAAGTCATTTTAAACTGGCGTTACATAATCTATGGCAGATATTCGAGACCGTATTCTTAAACATTTAGACAACAGGTCGCTCCTTACGCAATTTCTCACTACAGACTGAAAAGAAAACTAACAAGAAGCAGTTTGGCAAAAGGAGCGTCGGTGTACAAGGAGCAACGAAGCTACAAAATCATTGCTTATTAAGCGCTGAAATAAGAGCCCTCTAAAAAAATACTCATATAAGGGCCCCAGAATTATAGGATAGACCAACGTTACTAACTTCATTCATAGGTCTATCTCACATATACACTCTTATGTTGGTGGAGAAAGAACTTCAACAATATCTTTGTATCTTGTCTGTTTTCATAAACTCATTAGAATATGGTGAGATTGATATCAACCGGTACATTGCATTAATATTTCCGTCATCTACCTCATCAGGTAGAGCGAGGATATTACGTTTGCATTGGAAATAAAATCCCTTCTACAGCAGCCTTTGAGAACTTCCAGTCGCACTTACACAAAATCGATACATTAGTGGATAGTAATCATACAGAGAATAAGCTTTATACGTAAACAATATACCGTAACGTTTCCCTCTACTGCCTACAATAATACGGAACGTCACCCTCTCTCCATCACCACCAATACAAGCCAAGAACTTTCCCTTCGCCATTAAGGACATCTACCACCATTTTTATCCCTAGAATCCAGGCTCGATTCCATTATGGGAACTTTCCCCAATTCTTCCCTCATTGAAGAGAGTCCGGATGGTTGAAAGGAAACATCGATGTGGCCGAGATATGCATGACAACAGAAAGACGGAACATCAGGCCGAGCGCTTGCTGAAGTATCTGCCTCATTCCAGTGCCTGGGACCCAATCCTATTCATGGGAGGCATTGAGAGGCTTGCCGTCTGTTACATGCAAGGCTTCTGCAGCGTAGAGAATTGCGTTCAAAAGAGAAGCAATCCGTCTCTCGGCAGACTTATCCAGGGCTGGAATGATTTGAAGCATGCGACGTAGAGCTCATATATGGGAGCAGGGCATGTGGGATTAGGAATCTCATTCCCGAGGGAGTTCAATACGCGGGTACTGTAAGAGAAAAAATACAAGTGTTTTCGGAAGGTAATGATATGACAAAGATCTGAAGAACTGCAGCTGTGGTCTACTGTACAATTGGGAGAAAGAGATACTAAAGCGCACACTATTTTTCATAATTTGAAATAATGATGCTGGCTAGAAGTGAACGCATAAAAGAGATCATATTACACTCGAAACAAGTGAGAATGCAATATTTTAAAGGAAAAATGATACCGATTGTGTTTATGTTTATTTTAAGCTCAAATGCCATGTACTATTATTATTATTATTAAATCATACCAGACTGGCGACGTAGGAACGGAGAAACTCCATAAAATTAACAAACCCCCACGCAACCAGCCCAGCGGGTGAAGAAAACTGAAGAATGAAAAAAAGAAGATCCGAGATCACAGAATAGCTCTGTGTACAGATCGTTTAAAGCTGCCAATACCAGCACCAGAAAAGACAGAGCCATCAAGACCATTCCAAACATCCACACACAAAGGAAAAAACGAACGGGAATACTCGCCCGTACGGCATCGTAACGGTTCCAAGGCAAACTCATGAAGAGCACCAGTCCGCCGAGTATACCCCACCCGGACAAATGGACAACACCCGAACAACACATGTACATACACTATTAGAAATACAAGCAGACTACGAAGTAATATAACATTAGCGAGTAACGCTTTGGTATGTAATTAATAAGATGAGCTGAAGGAGTACAAAAGGTACAGTTTATATAAATTGGCTACTGAAATTTCGTTCATGTTCAGTAGGCACACGTTCACGGTGCATTGCATTAATGCAAAACCTCTCTTGAACTCCACCAGGCTATTAGTGGGAAGGTACACGCAGTGTCGTGCGCTGCTAATGAAGCAGAAGTCACAGCAATGTTAGCACTACACGGAATGCAAAAAGACGGAATCCTCCACAGTGCCAGACCGAAGCCAAATGCAGCCGCTTCATCTGCAGAGCATCGCGAAACAAGATCCAGAGAGCTCGTCAGAAGGCAACGACCAAACGACGCAAATCCAAGAGGATCATTTGAAATTAGATTTTCGCAATACACACTTATATGAGTACTTTTCAGACATACTTTGGTATCAAGAGTTTTTCGAATGACAAAATAGTAAAAAGGAAATACAAAGAGGGCAATTATACGTGGAAAACGCAGCAAAAATCCTTCGTGGCATCATACGAAACAAAACTAAGAACGCTTCGACAGCGCAGCATACGATGCAGGACTCAGTGTTCCACAAAAGACCATGAAACGCAACGCAGAGCGCTCCACAGCGCCGTGTGAAGCACGACACACAGCGCTCCAAAGAGCAGCATAAGGTAGAACACAGAACACTCCACAGTGCCGTATGAAGCACAACACAGATCGCTCTATAGCGCCGTATGAGAGTACAACACAGATCGCTCCAAAGCGCAATAGGAGTGTACAATACAGAGCGCTCCAAAGCGAAATAGGAGTGTACAATACAGAGCGCTCCAAAGCGCAATAGAAGTGTACAATACAGAGCGCTCCAAAGCGCAATAGGCGTGTACAATACAGAGCGCTCCAAAGCGCAATAGGAGTGTACAATACAGAGCGTTCCAAAGCGCAACAGGAGTGTACAATACAGAGAGCTACACAGTGTAGTATGGGCGTACAACACAGGGCCCTCCACAGCTCAGTATGTGAGTACAACACAGAGCGCTCCACAGAGCCGTGTGAAGCACAACACAGATCGCTCCATAGCGCCGTATGAAGCACAACACATATCGCTCCATAGCGTCGTATGAAGCACAACACATAGCGCCGTATGAAGCACAGCACATATCGCTCCACAGCGCCGTATGAAGCACAGCACATATCGCTCCATAGCGCCGTATGAATCACACTACATATCGCTCCATAGCGCCGTATGATGCACAACGCATATCGCTCCATAG
>LQNS02000303.1:11676421-11701768 GCA_001587735.2 Parhyale hawaiensis
ACATATCGCTCCATAGCGCCGTATGAAGCACAACACATATCGCTCCATAGCGCCGTATGAAGCACAGCACATATCGCTCCATAGCGCCGTATGAATCACACTACATATCGCTCCATAGCGCCGTATGAAGCACAACACAGGGCTCTCAACAGCGCCCCGCGTAGACCAGTCCGGGCACCATCGACCCGCTGTAGCTGGCCGTCGTCATCAATCAGACGGTCGCAGCGTGGCACTGCAAGTGAACTCCTCGCACCCTCGCTAGCCTTACAGTCTGTTGCAGCTCACGACGCTAAGAAAAACTCTTCAAAGATTCGAAAGAGGCGCGGTAAAAACACAAGAACAATTCAAAAGCGGCGCCAAACAGGCATTGGAAGAAATCGCGCAGACAAATTTCAAGTGCTGTGGGACAAGAAAGAATGAAACAGAAATGAAGGTTGTAAACTGAAATGTTATGTGCAAGTTATTGAATGTAAACACAGGCTTATCTTTATGAAAAGTAACGTCATTAGGCCTCTTTCACGGAATTTAGAATTCAATGTTTTTTCTTTAGCTAATTACAATATACAGAAATGCACAATTGACAGCAAGTGAATCTTTCCACCGCCATGAGAAACATCTTTCAGGCTTTTAACTCAGAAATTTGTGGATGGAAAATTAATTTCAATATGTTATGATTGGCCGGAATGCTGCTAGGCAGTCCAAAAAGTGAACAGATCGGCCGTAAAAATTATTTGAAGTCAACATCTGTCGCTTAAGAGCATGCAATCTATTTACGTTGGACGCTTTTCATCATGGATCAAGTCCTACATATATATATATATATATCGGGAACAAACTGTAGGGACAACGTACTAGGCCGTCACGGTTTTGAACCAATTCGTTCTAAACTTTTCGTTGTGATTCGTATATCATCGCGTCTTTTTAATGAGTAGTATAATCACATCTTCACGTTAATTAGTGGAGAAAATTGATTATTTTCCTGTATTCATTTAATTCTGCGGAAAGAAAAGTTAATATTTACCTCCACCAATTGGAGGTTATGGTTTTGTCGTGTTTGTCTGCCTGTCTGTCACCAAGATAGCTCAAAAAAGTGATGAACCGATTTGAACGAAATTTACAGGGAATGTTAGGTATGCTAGGAGGAACAGATGGTGAACTTTTGGTGAAGATATGTAAATCTGTTTGTTTGTTTATTTGTCTGACTCATTTTTCACAAAGCCATAACTCACAAAGTTATGGATGAATTTTGATGAAATTAACATGAGTCGTTAGGTTTATTACAAAGAGTAGATGATCAAAATTTGATAATGATCCGTTTGTTCACTCGTTTGGCACTGTTTTTAATTTTATGATTGTTAGTACAATAACTAAAAAAATAATGAATAAATCGTTATGGAATTTATAGGGGTTATTAGTAATGTTAAGAGACATAAATGATTAAATTTTGGTGCAGACAAGTTTTTTCGTAAGTATGTTTGACTCATGTTTTTTTTTTTCTGTCATAACGTTTGCTAGCAGTATAACTCAAAAAGTTATGAACGGATCTTCAAGTAAATTGCACAAGCTGTTATTAAATCAAAAGGCACAAATGATTAGATTTGGGAGTTTATACAAATAAAATTATGGTTTCAGAGTCAATTTGAACTTTTTTGCTACCGTTGCCTTGCTTGGCGGAGGTATGCTCTCTCAGAGTGCTCTAGTTATTCCTATGAATGTGCGCCAGAAACGATATTCGCTCAGATCGGAGTGTACAATGCGTTGATATTCTATGGTAATTTAACTACAACTTACCGATCTTAGAATAACACGTGGTACCCCCATTATCTGGACAAAATTTATGGAGAATATCCTAGACATTAGAGGCTGTTATTGTCTCGCAATAAACTTTAATGTCATTAGCAAAATTTAAGTTTTTGAGAATTTTAATAGTTTTAGTGAACGAAGTGTACGAATATGCATGTTTTTGTGTGTGTTTCTTTTTTGTTCTTACAGGTGCCAAATGCAGATACTGGTATTGTTTTATTAATAGTTTATACGTACGAAATCTAGAGTATGAATAAAATAACTTCTATGCACTATGTACGACGAAGTTGATATCGCGTAAATATTTGAGGCGTTATTTACTGCATGGATATATATTAATTTTTTAAATTTCAAGCTTGATACATATGGCGGCGGCAGTATGGTCGTTCAGCAATACAGCTCTAACACAATCAGGCCGCAGCTTAATCAGCTTTTGTCCTCTCCGCTACAAACAAAATTCTATTTTATATCATTGAACTTTCAAATTTTCAGCATCATTCATAATTTTTTCATTGGAAGTCAAATTTTTGCGCTCCTTTTCCTACGCATAATAGTTATTCTGTTTTTATTTGAAAAATTAGTTAACCAATATCTGAACATTGCACTTGACGATAAGAAATTAATGGTATGTATGGTAGAAAAAGTAAAAATTTAGGTTGTACTTCTTTATATAAGTAGGAAAGTCTTTTGATGAGATGATTAAGTATTTTATGAACTTGCTAGCCAAATTTCATTACCACATTGACTTCAGCTTTGCTCGTCGAAGAGATTTTCAAGTTCTTAAATTCTTACCTATAAAGATAAGAGTGTCTCCTGAGCTGCTTTCAAGCTTTATGTGTAAATATGCTTGCGGAACTTGCCAGAGTTCTTACACTGGGAGCACTCGGAGGCAGTCAAGGATTAGGTTTTACCAACACACAGGACGTTCCTTGAGCGAGAACCCTCCCATTCAAGTTTTACCCCAGTCACCTCCCAGCCTCCATTGCGGGTAGACCATTTATCCGTATTCTCAAAATCATTTTGAAATACAGCAGTATCGTCAGCTACCGTCCTATCTCTGAAATAACAAAGTTTTTTCAGCTAATTGGGGTCCTTTCGGCACAACCCAAAAACGAGATTAGGATAAATATCGCTCAACTACGATTTCAAGCTTTCAAAGGTGGGACAGGTCCAAAATAACATATAGGCTGCGCAAACCTCACTAACCCTAGACCCATGGCGCACGTGAAGGCTCCTGAGGGGCATAATTAACATTTCTTAACATAACAATCATCAATAAAACGTAGATTACAAAGACATACAAAAAATTTACCGATGAAGCGATTAGTGTCGAAGGAATTACGATCAATTGCAAACTATATTTATCTTTCAATATAATATTCTTCACTACATTCACACTTCAGTAGTATGGTTATTTAATTCAGCTGGATCAGATACTTCGTCATCGCTAAGAATATACCACACTACTTGCTACAGTGACTGGTAAAAACGCCTCTTCCCTTCCCCTATCTTCGTTCAACTCTGAGTGTATCCTACGTAGATATCTTATACTAATTTAACTACAACTAAGCAATCCTAGAATAACGTTCACCATCTATCTGGAAATCCACCGCGACTGACGCACGTTGCGTGTGGATATCTGCCAGTCAATAAGAGCGCCAAAGCTCCTGATGGAGCTGCCAGGCGATTAAAGTACGGAGCGTGTTCTTTGCAAGTCAGGAGTGAAAGAATAATAGGACAATTTCGGGAGTTAGCGGCGTCACATTTACATTTGCGGGGAATTTTGTGGTGGAATTAGTACTGTTGGTGATGACTTCATTTAGGGTAAGATAATTTACAGCTTGTTTCAGAGCACAGCGAGTGTCAGAGACTATACGTCAGCCGAAGTGTATACTGCACAACAAAAGCGGCTGATCCCGATATAATACATAAATTTAAATTTGAAACAATTGAAAGATTCAACTCCGACGAGGTTATAGAGCAGAATAGCTGTTTACCTTACTGATGAACTAACAGAAAATACGTAAAGAAGATAAGTAGAATTTTTGAGGCGACTGTGAGAACGACGTAGTTTTAGCTTGTACAAACGTCGTTACTACTTAAGTGACTAAGTACTTAATAATTTCAGAACAGATACGAAAGAGCTGTAATTTTTGAAACAACAGAGCATTTTACAGTATTAATAAAAAAGTTTAATGCGTCGCTGTGAGTGTCGATCCAATTCCCTGCAAAAGATGGGAAACCGCCGACGTTTCCCTTCGTTTTTTACACAAGAACATAGAAAATATTTATTCCTATTTGATCTCATTTGGAAAAATGACAAACACAAAAAACTCGAATTCTGTAGCTTGATGGATATTAGTAAACAACCCGCTGCCAACCACAACATGCCTCTCGTGATAAAACGCATAATTAAATGCAGAGAAATGCCACGTAGGTTCTATGGAGGAAATCCTTGATGATGCAACGGTAACCTAACAGAGCCAAAACCAGCTCCGGTCTACAGTCAACGGCTCTCCTCCTATCTCACACCCATCTTCTGAGGTTCATTGGCGGCGCTATTGAAACAAAGCACTCAGGGCAGCGAAGAGTTTGCTTTCTTCTTCGCTGATCGAAAGAAGAAGACGTCAAGTTAAATTATCGTCCACTCAGAGTCGACGCCAATCATTGAAAAATCGAGACAATGTTCTTCCATTGGAAAAATCGCTAGAGCGTTTACAAACTTTTGAAAAGTCGCAGATATCTTTGTGTTGGAGGGAAATGATACCTCCCAATGCATTACAATGGAAGAAGATCCTAAACATATCCACTAATAAGATCTAGACAGGAATAGCATTGGTGATATACGTAGGACTGGCTACTGATGTGCTCTAGAACATATAATTACTACTAAATTAGCAGCACATCATGAAGAATGGTGCACATGATAGGGTCGATAAATTTATGATGATAGAGTCCAGAGATGCTGAGGAAAATGCTTCAAAAAGACAGCGGAAGATATTCAAACTTACTCTAAGTAAGAGCGATTTGGATTCACTGACCGTTACCTTTGATTGAGTGATATTTAGGGTGTTTACACACCAACGAAATAAGACAAATATATATAAAAAAAATAAACAATGAAAAAATTATCATACGATAAATTTTTTCGCTGCGTTTGATGCAGAACACGAGGAACACAAGGAAAATGTCAGACAGCCATGAATTAAAAAGGAAGTCATTTGCTCACATCCTCACCAGGGAAACTCACATGCATTTCTTTGTGCTGCGGGTATAGGCCCACTGACCCCAGATGAGTAAGTATAGTCGCAGTCGCCCTCGGGTCACCAAGAACTATGGCGCCAATTTGACGGAAGAAATAAATGACCCGAGACCCCCACCCCCCCCTCATCCGCATAATTTAGCAAAACAAGTTTCTTAAGTCTACGGAAGTACCCTGTCATGATTACGTTTCAACGCAATTAATAAACGGCAATGTATGTATTTTCTGCTCCCTGAACTAAACCAAAGTGGTACCGGAGTCAGCAGGCAATCTATAATGAAGACATCGTATAATAGTGCATCTATCCACTTCCTTAACCCCGATAGTAAGATGGTGGAGCTCCTATAACAAGCAGAACTCTCATTATTACCTCGGCAATTACAATGTTTATTAGACTACAGTCAGTGCACACCGTAACCATTACGGCTTCAAATGACGGAGCTTGGGCGACGACACAACCATATCACTTCAGCGCATTAGTATTGCTGGTACAATTTCAAAAACGGTCACCGGTCAAAAAACTAATTTTTTTTATCATTTTCAGACGAAACGATGGCAGTTATTCGAACAGTTACTTTTAAATATTCATCACCTACAGGTTTGTTGCGAAGTGTATCGTATATCCTACACGTTATCAGAAACAATTTTTTTTTATTCTTGAAACCCTGTTAACGTGTTAACAATATTACAATTTTGTAAACTAATTTCAATCAACAAAAACAACAGCGAAAATAGCTCATTCATTTGGAAAGATTTAAGAGGTCCCTTCAAATAAGAATGGGCGAACGTAGCGTATCTAGCTTACCTAATCCCATCCTCTGGCCCTAGGAAACTCATATACCACCAGGACGTAAACTTCACCTCGACTATGAAGGACTTCTAATCTAGCTTTCGTCCTAATGATGATGTCTCAACTTCTGTAATGAACGAACAGCAACCAACAAGATTTGTCAATCTTTGTAATGAACGTCAGTCACAAAGGCGACCCTTAACCTGAAGAAAGTCTTATTTACATACTGCAATCAGTAGAAACTCTCAGGAGCGATATCCAAACAAAGGACGGGAAGAATTCTCAGTAACCTATTCAATTAGAGAGAAATTGAAGAGTCGCTGTGAGCCTCTGCCGAAGAGCAAATCCAAGTCTAAAATTCTGGATGAATCAAGTCGAGTGATCTGGCAATAATCAGCTAACAAGATCAGGTAGCGGATGCCAACACGTCGAGTGTTAGGCAAACACTTCCTTTCCAGCCACAAAAACCTCGACCGGGCTGCAAAATATGGTGATTGGTCTGAGAAACGTGGGCGGCTATGAACCGTGACCGAGCTGGGTCTGGCTGCACGCGAAAGGGGGCTTTCCAGTTCAAAATAGAGGCTCTGCCATGCTGTTTCCAAAGATATTAGAGCTGTTAAAAATAAAATTACGAATATACAAGAGCAGTATAAATTTTATGGAATGTGTAACGGGACTTTGCAATGGAGAAATTAGACGTTAATGAAAAAAATTAGTGAACGAATTTAGAGGTTAAGTCTGTGCTAAAAGGTGCATACTAGAGCAACAAAATGTATCTGCGAAAGGGCTGGGTGACAAACGATTAAGATCAATGTAATTTAAATATTTTTGTAGGCGGGTGAAGTGTACATTATAAATTTAGATACTCGCCGCAATAGCACAATAAGCAGTGCAAAAAAAAAAAAAAGAAACGCTTGAAATACTAAATAGTTGCCAGCAGTCTACAATGATGCTGAACAATTTTTCAGCTGAGTAAATAATTGCAAATGCGTGACAAATCCTTCAAACGACGTCTGATCCGTCCAGAAGGAAAGATGCAGATTTCTCACGAAAGTAAATAGCGGAAATCCATACACAGCTTAGACTTTTGCGCATTCCATGTGGATAAGCAAATTTCAAAGTTACATGAACCTTTTCCCATCGTGAATTGAATTTGGTGCATACGTATGATCCTTCTGCTTTTACACTTAGTAAGGAAACATACGTACGTCAGGATATAAGGAGTGGCAAATAGGGGAATGGGCATCATAGGCGTTAGAGCAAAATTGATCAAGTACAGCTTAGATACATTAGGCGAGAATAGAAAAAAATATGAAATTATTACAGACTTCAAAGAGCACGAGCTCGGCCCTCAATGTTTACAAACTTCGCATTCTACGACAAGGTTTAGCAATCGTGCTAGCCATAAGTGGAACAAAGTCTTACGAAGTCTATACTCACCAGAGGGCACGAAGATGTTGCCAGAAGGTGTCCTGATGATTCCAGCGGGTTCGTAATCATCATTGAGTGTGGGGATGTTGGTGCTGCCTGGCACAAACTGGGGACTCTGGATGGCGGACTGGATGTGGGCGGGATAGGGGGAGCTGTTGGGCTGCTGGTAATGGTGGACTGGACTGGACTTGATGTTAGAAGACAGACTGGATGGATTGTGGACAAGCCTGCCGTTGGGTCGGGACATGCTGGAGGAAGAAGACGTGGAGTGGAGGGTTGGGGGGACAGTTGGGGGCGAACTGTTATTAGGGGTGGAGGTTGTGGAGTTGGAAGAGTTGCAGGGCAGGAGAGGGTTATACTCGGCTGATAGATTGAGAGTTGGAGGTGGGGAGGAGGGTGGGAGTTTTAGATCGCCGTCGTGATGCGTTGTAGCGTCTGAAAGTGGAACAGAAATTGCAGGTAAATAGCTATATATCAGCGAAGGAAATATAGTAAAAGTAAACTAACAACGGATACTAGGGTGATAGCTATGAATACGAATGTCAATCAAAAACACTGTCAACACAGTCATAGCACCTATACCTTGGGACGTATTATAGTTAAGGGACAATCCCCCACATGGTAGGACTCCCTCGGTGAATTCATCTTGCCGAAAACTGGGTGCACTCCACACATAAAGAAATTAGGGCACTGTATCAGCAAGTCTTCATTAGCACATTTTCTTACTTCACATTCATGAAATATATACACTTTGCAAGTTTTATACACAAATATTAAAAAAAAAAACAATGACAACCAGCATACCTTAAATGCAAATAATTTCTCCCGTCTGCACATCTAAGATACAACCAACAATTCCTTCCCACCATTCGGTTTTACCCAACTTTGTTACCCAAACTTACCCAATTTTGAATCATAGACCAATCACGAGCAATCGTACTCTCCCGACCAAAGATTGTACATTCATGCATCTTTTTTACTGCGCTTCGACAAAGAAAAGAAGCACACGTCAGCTACCTTGGCAACCAGCACGAACCAGCAGTTCTACCGACGAGCACCGGGGGGCGAGAAACACGAAATCTGCGAGAGGCAGTACGGTCACGCCCGCGGCTCGTATGTTCCGAGCAATGGAATTTAATATCGAGACTGTGTAGCAATTGACAGCTCGCCAGTAGCTCCAGAGGTACATTTTTCCCCAATTCTTGGCGTTTTCTTCGACTTGAAAGTCTGGACACGAAGCTGCCAGCTGGATCGGCATAGCAAAAAGCGATGCAGATTGATCTAAATCAATTGTTTGGGCCCAGATTTTGAGAAACGACTGTCTAGGTAGAATTTATCAACTTATTGAATTAATTGAAGTAAAAAAGTATGAGTTTAACAAACAAAATTGCAATGAAGCGCCCATTATTTAAAACAAAAGGAAATTAATGATCTAAGAAAGTGAAATGCGTGTGGTAAAGTCCCTAGATTTTAGGAAAATGAACTGAAACCTTACGAAAAATACCCGTAGATTTACAATAGGTTTGCCCATATTTTCATGCAGGTAAAGCAGGTAGTTCTTGTATTTTCAAGAGAATGAAACGAAGTGGAGCATCAAGCAAAAAATGCAGCATAATTACGGCACTAACACTATTGGTAATAGTGCGTTTGGATTAAAATGTACTCTGTAGGAGTTTGTAGCGTGCAACACGATTTAAAAATACAATATCTCCTACGTTTGATATTACCAAAAGGAAACTACTTCAAAGGGATGAACTTAATAATGAAGTAGGATAAAATACGACATTCTGATTCAGTCTGCAAGAGAAACTCCGAGTGTATTTTGCAGGTAAACACCCATAAAAGTCTTCTCAAATAGCATAAGATCTGCTAGGGTTTTGATTTCCTGATGCATAAAGCCAAGCCTTGCCAGTGCCAAAAAAATTTACATGTTTTAACTTCCAGGTGCGTAAGCTGCTAGAAAATCTGCCAGAATTCTGGGTTTCTGCGGTGTGTACCTAAATCTCACCCGCGTTTCAGACACGGACGGAAATTGTGCCTCATTTCATTAGAAGAAACCGTCTCAACACACAGCATTTCGCAGTCGAATTACGCTCATTTAGAGTATTCTCTGGACTGAAAAAGTAATCCAAGACGCTGATTGAGAGTAGAGGCGCCCTCTGGCGGCGATGAAATGCCTCTGCGACTGCAAATGACCGCCAATAGGAGACATTAAATGGGGAAAAATCCAGGGTGATCAGCATAAAGCGGGGGTTGCACAGCCCTTCGGCCGGGAGACGGAGTCAAAATGCGTCTGACATTTGCGTTCAACACATCCGAGGGCGCTCTTTGTTGGCGGTAATTAATGAAAGCAAGAAAGTGCACGATGTCTGAGGAGGTTAAAAAGTGTTAGTATATGCAAGTTATTTTTGTGAAAGCTAATTTAGGAAAAACAAGAATGTGTAAGTCTCGAGAACACTGAGAAGTGTTAGTATATACAACACAGTTTTTTTTTTTGTTTTGTGCGGCTGTATAGTGGGTTTGGTTGTACATTATATCACAAAGAGTTACATATAGAAGGTTCTGTGCGGCAACTTGTTGCTGAACAAAAGTAATTAAGTTTTACCTGTAAAAATTAAATTGATTTGACAGGACCATTGAGGAAACATAGCGTGTATAGTGTGCAGCAAGAGAGTAGGGAACACGAGGCTTATTTGGCACCTGCTGAATCAGCGAGTTTGTATCTATTGACCGAGCTATTTAATCTATTATGGCATATCCTGCAACAGCGATAATGCTTCAGGAAACACAAGGATTGTTTTTTGAACAAGTAAGAACAATTCTTCGAAGGTGTTGAGCAGTTCTGTCAATGGCGTTATACAGACGTACCAATCTACCCCTGGTCAAGAATATACTGATGATTGATACTGATATACAAAGTAAAGAATGATCAATGAGAGAATGGCAAAGGCACCTTAATGGAAGACATCTAGGGCGGCTTTGGTTAAAACTGTTCTACCACGACAGCTGACATTTCGGCCTGGGAGTTTTTCATTTCATGTCAGGTTCGAATGATATTATGAACTATAACAACGCCAGGATGATGGACGCCTCCCCCACATCGAGAGATGCCCCGATGTGGTCAAGTCATTAGCCGGAGTCACTCCTCAAAAACACCGATAGTGAAGAACTATCGTGGCCGGTCACGAACGGTGTCGTGACACGGGGCGTGCTGGTGCGATAAGGACTATCTGATAGCCGCCGTAATGGCAGAAAAGGACAAGGCAGAATTACATTAAGCGGTGTCACCAGAGCTCTGCTTAATATTTTAGGCAAAATGGCAGGAGCTGTCGCCGCACAACCAGGCGCGTTGATAAGGGCTTGATGGTGCGGAGACATGCGACACCTGGTGGTGGTAGTGGGGAAAGTGAGGGATAAAGGGAAAAATGACCAACCAACCAACGTTGGTTCAAATGATGATTAGGTTGTTTTGAACATAAATGCGGTAATACGTGGAGGCGGTTGGCACAGCTGTGAATCCGCAAGACGAAATGAAATGGTATTAAAATAGTTTGAAACAACTGAATGATGAATGAAATGAAGCTGCTGGCTTGGGTAGAACGCTGATTAAGTAGGAAAAGTGCCGGGATGAGCTATTTGAACTCATCAACATGAATCAGTATTTTAACATGTTTGTCACCTTACTCAAGCCAACAGCTTCATTCCGTCCATGGTTCATTATTTGTTTGTTGAACAATTTTTCATTCTGCACGTGAACTCACAGCTGTGGCTACAACCTCCACAAGTAGCCGCATTTACTTTCATTTCACCGTCATTATCAGTTTCGCGCTCTCACTACGAAACTAAACTACCAATCGCGTATTTTAGGAAATTAATGTGATGTAAGTGGAGTGATTAGTGAAAAAGATTATTACATTCCATTAAGATGTGTTAACATTTACGAATTCTCCTGAACACTCACTGCACTTCGCGGTGAATGTAGAACTCGATAATAAAAGAATTTACTACCAGTTACATTATGTGTGTAACCAAGGGACTTGAAGACGAGTTTCCAATGTGAGGACAAGAGGCCGACCTTTCTATGTTTTCTTTCCTAGAACTCGGAATTTTATTCTCAAGCTTTTATAAAGTAATATCTGGAGCTGAGCTTCGTCGAGAGGATATTCAGCAAGTCTGGTGCAGGTCCCAGAGACGACGTAGGGCCGGACGACTAAGAGCTATGAGACGTCGCTAGCAGATGTCACAAAATGAACCAATTCACGAGAATAGCAGGGAAGTTGTGCTTTTGAAAGGCTCGAGTGTAGGACACAAGAGGAGAATAAAGACCCCGTCCAGGGAGCGCCGGGTCGTTGCGCACAACAGACTGACAATTCAATTTCCCAGTTGCCTAAGAAAAGACGGCGGCCGAGCCGACCATTCTTCTGAGTTAAGCAACAACGCACGGCTCCCTGCGTCGCAACTTGCCTGGCAGAAGCAACCATTGAAATTTTCATGCTTCCAGCTGGAATTACCTGGAATTACCTTGCAGAACGGGAATAAACTTAAAAGTCCGCCGCTGAAGTATATGCCGTAAAATAACTTCATGCTAGAAGCTCTTGCTGTAATTCAAAGAAGATCAGAAGAGTACAACATTCAAGAAAGTCCAAGCAAGGTTCATGACATAAAAATGATTCCAAAAAGCGCAAGATATATGAACGAAGTGGAACGTTAACCCAGCATATCAATGCTCCAATATTATCGGCAATCAATGTCTGATACGTAAAAAGAATGGAAGTTGACCTCCACTACTAGAAATTTGAAGCGATATATAAGAACACAAAAACTGACAACAGACGCATAAGTAAACAAAAATTCTTTGAACAAAAAAACCTGAAGGAAGGGTAATCAAGAAATATAACATTTACTGCCTATTTGCTTTCAAGGATAAAACAGTGTATTATCAAAACCCCAAAAGTGGGTAGTTTGTCAACGTGCTCGGGAGAAATCAGGGCTACCAAGACTTTACATGACGCAATAAAAACAAGAGAAACGCTAGCATTACTCGACAAAATCAAGAGCGGCACGAATCTTATGAACAAATAAAAGCAATAAGCTCAAGAGACTTGATGCAAAGGGTTTAAACCGACGACTAGTAATATCACCCGCACATAACTCTTTAATTATTGTTAGAGGAAGTCTGCCAAAGTTGTTATCGAGAGCCAACGCAAGCTACAAACACCAGACAAAACCACAGAACAGCTCCTGGACTTTTAGAAACAAGAATGGCAGATAATCCTCCCATGTTATTACCAAGCGAATTAATCCGCAGATCAGAGATGTGGATGGGGCACACGACTCTCACCAGGCACCCCCCCCCCCCGAGCATCGCCCTCCATCAGTTCCAGGCTCTAAATCTAAGCATCACGAAAGAGGGAAAAATAGTCTTCTGTTACTGACACAATAACGCTTTATGTTCTTCATCTAAATCTGTAATTACCAAATAAACAGTGAGTTATTAAACATGATATCAATAGACTGAGAAAAATACTGTCTCTACTGCCTACCATTGCGTGCTATGGCAGCCTCAATACTGCGGTTATTGCCGTGGAAACACGGAAAGGTGTGCTGAATTTTGGGCATTTGTCTCAGTGTGGTATAAGCTTACCAACTGACGAGGTAAGTTACAATAGAGGAGGAAAGAAGAAACATGTAGTAGGTAAAGCCAAATGAGGAACTCGTTAACGGGGAAGGGAAAAAGAGAAATGAGAGGAGCAATATGCTATTAACAATATTGATAAAACTGAGTTTTACTGTGAAGAAGGAAATTCAAAAGCATACCAGGCACACAAGATAAGATGTTTTGACTGAGTTCACGTGTAAGGATGCGGCTCTTCACAGTATGAGAGATGCAAACCTAATTTAACGTACCCTTAACGTAACGACGGTACAACGATGAACCCTTCTCAGTTTACAATCGCTTCATTTTTTCATAATCACCTGGTTGAAAAATATTCCGTCATAACAGAAAAACCATAGCCCCAGTGGCTGCGAGGGGAAATGTGCTGCCTGCTCGTTGTTTCAAGTTATTGCGCAACGATGCAGCATCAGCATTTCTATCGTTCATAGTTCAGTAGGGAGTTTCGAACTAACCGGGAACGGGGACAGTCGAAGGGACGCAGTTGTCAAAGAGTTTTCCGTCTACAGGAGATTTATCTGTAGCATGAACTAATGAATGTAAATTTCCTAGTTGGTTGAGCGGCCCAGGCAACTCTGCCTTTGTATCAACATGAAGCAACATTGTGGTTTTCAAGTAAACTTTTATATAATAGAAATCCGTGTGCAATCCACACACAGTTCCCTAGCTAGCATTATAGTATCTAATAGGCACGGCTGTAATCAGAAGGAAACTTGTTGTCGATACATATACACTATACACAGTGTTGTGTGAACAGAATGGACGCTTCAATGCGCACTTTAAAAAAATATTCCAAAAGCTGTGTCAAACCCACGCACCAGGAACCCTTAGTTTTGCAATTAGTATCGCAAAACGCATGCAAGAAACGACGAAATAGAATCTTTTGTAAGTACTAGTATCAGTTGGATCATCAATAAGTGGCGTGCACTTCAGCTAGCATTTTGTTTACCTTTGTTATCATTTAGTATCAGTATTAACAGTATCATTATTATAATTTAGTGCATTTAGTATAATAATAAAAGTTAATCATAAATCGCTTTAAAGAACGACATAATTTTTTAATTATCTACAAAAAAACCCTCAAGCATCCGAAAAACATGTTCTATCACACCAGTCTCATACTGAAACTCGACTTTCAGATGGTAAACTCTTCTGTTGACAACACAGCCATCTACTACAAAATCTACAACCACTGCTCAACATTGATGCGTCAACAAAATCCCAAGACGCATTTTAATTATTTTTCCGCCCATAGAGCAAAAAGCGACAAGTAACAAACCATTCACTAAGGTAACATAAAAATTTATTACAAAAATCCGCGTTTGCGCTAAAGTTCCTGTAATAAAATTACGCAGGACAAATTTTAACGTTGCGCTTCCAAGACACATTCCGACGCTACATTTTCATTTGGAACCGCCGCGCTCTGAGAAGGTAACCGCTATTGTCAGAACAAAGCCTTCCTTTATCTCCGACACTCCCAAAATAAAATCTGCAGAAAAGCAAACCTTCCTACCTTCCTTCCTTCGTCTGCGCAGGAGCGGCTCAGCGAAAATTGCGAAAAGAAAGTTGGTGTTTAACTGAGGACTGCATTGCCTGCCGCGCGCGGAGCAGCAGCGCTTCGGACTCAATTACGGAACGCCCGTAGAACTATAAAGAATATGAAAAAAAAAAGAAACTTACAAAAATAGCGGCAAACTCTGGGCAGCTGTAACTTGGAAAAGTTTTAATGGGGGATACAGAGCTTTTGTAAAACTCCTCCGGCGCGAGACTTAGAGAAACATAAGCTCATGTAGCTGGGAAAAAACTAGGCGTCGTAATGGCATTTGTTCAAGCTGCTGGCCGAGCCCAATGTACGAGATAACGATAGCGCGCGAGTGGGCTGTGTGAGGGATTGCAGGGCTGTGTGGGCTTTCTGTTGAATGTGTGGACTGTGGGAGGGATAGGAATGCTGTGTGGGCTGTTTGATGAATGTATAGATTGTGAGGGAATGGAGGACTAGGTGGACTGTGAGAGGCCTGCGTGAGGTATTAAGAGCGTTGGGTGGATGTGTGGACTGCGTAGGGCAAAAGAAGACTGTAAGGGTTATTTGAAACATTGCAAGGCAGTGCGGGCTATATGAGAAAATGGAGGTCTGTGTGGGCTTTTTGAGAGAAAGGTTGACTGAGTGAGGGGAAGAATAACCGTGTGGGCTGTTTGAGAATTATTGTGAAGGATTGTATGGCTGTGTGGACTGTTCAACAGATGCGTACGGTATTGAAGGGCAGTGCAGGCTCTTTGAATCAGGCTGTGTACACGACTGGGGCTGTGTGCTCTATCTTGGAGATGCGTGGGTGGGCTGTGTGATTGGAGGGTTGTGTGCTATATCTTGGAGATGCGTGGGTGGGCTGCGTGATTGGAGGGCTGTGTGCTATATCTTGGAGATGCGTGGGTGTCCTGCGTGATTGAAGGGCTGTGTGCAACAGCTGCATCATCCTCTGCGGAGAAAGCACTCAGGATAGTCCTTGGGTTCGTGAGGCCCATGTACAGGGCGTTTTAAACATTAATGGCAAAAATTCAGGACTGTTTTCCCTACGTCTACATAATGAACAAAGTCCCTCTGAACATATCTCCGGAAACGCTCGCACTCCGCGTTACATGCCTGTAAACCATGTGCTAACCAGAATACCTCGATCGCCCACAGGTGGCACCTAACTTGCTAATTAGTGTAACTATCACCTCACTGGCAGCAAAAGTGCCCTTCATCACCACCAGATCGTATCGCTTTTTACCGCCCACAGAACAGGACTTCCCCCTTGTTTCTTGCGGGCAGTGTTGCTGGACGACTGTTAGTGGGGCATGCTGACTGGACATGTAGCCTACTCAAATCTGGAGAAATCATAGATGCACTTCGTGTATGGTTTGGCGAACGCGAATTCGGTACAAGCTCGTCGTCTGTACCTGGAAACGTTCCCAAACCGAAGACGTCCTGATAGAAATAAAAAAACATTTGTGACTCTGTCGCCAGCACGAAGTTTGAATGTCGCACATCCACACAGGTGGCGATATATATTCGCAGATTATTTTTCTATCGGGCGCGCATACAGATTTAGATTAGATCAGATAGGCGGCAGTAGACCGAGCTACAGGCCCATACTCAAAGAGAGACCGACGCTTACGTCCCGGCCCTATATGAGCTATTGCCATTATTTGAGAAGAAAATAGATGACCGAGGAAGAAAGAAGAAGAAAGAAAAAAAAGAAGGAAAGAATCTCAGTGAGTTAGCGTTCGCCATACCATACACGAAGTGCATCTATGATTTCTCCAGATTTGAGTAGGCTACATGTCCAGTCAGCATGCCCCACTAACAGTCGTCCAGCAACACTGCCCGCAAGAAACAAGGGGGAAGTCCTGTTCTGTGGGCGGTAAAAAGCGATACGATCTGGTGGTGATGAAGGGCACTTTTGCTGCCAGTGAGGTGATAGTTACACTAATTAGTAAGTTAGGTGCCACCTGTGGGCGATCGAGGTATTCTGGTTAGCACATGGTTTACAGGCATGTAACGCGGAGTGCGAGCGTTTCCGGAGATATGTTCAGAGGGACTTTTTTCAGTATTTACAGGTAGGGAACACAGTCCTGAAATAAAGCCATCAATTTTTGAAACACCCTGTATATTGTGACAGGGAAAGGGCCTGCCAGAATAAATGATCGTCATATAGTAGCTATTATCCTTCAAATACAAAAATAAAATTAGCTATGATACCACCCGTTCAAGAACTCGGTTACCGGTAAAAATAGAAGTTCACACATGTGCCTAGTGCCCATCCTGATTTACTTGAAGCATCACTATAAAAGAAGCTGAGCTCACAGCCACACTAGGAAGACATTATGGGGCTAAGAAATAGATATTAACATGATCAGCTTATGCCTACAGGCATGAGCAAAAACGAGTAGATGAGGATAGTAAGCACATAAAATGGTAATCCATCTGAGGTAGGCAGGAAACATGCCGACAGAGGTCGCTACTGTTATGCACATTATCCTCCACATACATAATCCTTATCTAGTGCTGCTTCAGCGGCGAACTATGATGGCCTGGATCACAGCAAACTACTCTAAAACAAACAATACCATTGCCGACTATCACCAGCGGGCTCTTAGCATAGGTCCAATTATTATTATATTGTTATGTTCCTAGGTTCACTACAACACTCAAATCTAATCCGCTTCTAGCTATGTGAGGCTATTTGAGGTCGCCGTGTGCGTCCACTACGAAGCTGAAGGGTTCAATCAGTACTATATAATAATTCGCGTCGTGTTTTTATTTATAAATATACTTTTATCTTTTCTGTCACGCTCATGAGAATATTGCGACTACGTAGGTTAAGTTAGTTATAGTTATAGTTAGGAAGTTTAAACTACGTAGGTTAAACAAAGTGTTAAAATGATATTAATAATCTATGGGAATGAGATAGGGAGAAATTTATCTAAGCCTAACAGGTGCTTCCTATCACACTTTGAAAATAAGACAGAAAGAAATTGATCGAATCCTACGGGCACTTCCTGTCACGCCCTATGGGAATAAGATAGGAAGAAATTCAATCTCGTGGAATACACTCCTACGGGGCTCACACTCGGGCGCTCAAGCTGACGAACCGGAGCTCGCCTGCATGACCGTGTTAGGACACGTTCACACTTCAAAGGTGCTACGGGAGAAGCCACCCGACTGCACTATATAATATATACAATTTTTCAGGCAGAATGCAGTATTTTCATTTGAGAAGCCCCCTGAAGAGTAAAAAGCATATGAGACAACCGAGGTATTCCGGAACTACTAATTTTCTACCGTCATTTATAATGATGGCTCGGGCCACTAGTAACACATAATTTGTCTCAAATCGGCGAAAGGCGCTACTACTGGAGGGGAAAAAACGCGTAAAGCATAGTGGAAGGAAAGTCTGTTTACCTAAGCTTACAAACTAAGCGCTGCAGCAGGAACTGTGGTCAGATGGAACATCCCCTGCTGATATGCACGCGTATATGTAATTATGTGTAATTGACTGTTGATAATAATAACATTAAAAAATCATCGTTCCATCTACAACACGTCCGTCCGATACGTTCGAAAATGCATCAGAATGTGAGAACTAAACTACAGATGTCTAAGTATACAATTGTAGTAAATTGAAGCAGGAAGAACCATGAAATTTTAACCTAAGCGCACCCCGACAATATATTACAAAGCGCGTTTAGAATATGAGAATTAAAATGTCAATATCCAATTGGACTAGCAATGAGTCGAAGCAGGAGGATTCATAAAATTTCAGCAATAACTAAAGCATCAAGCATACCCCGATGATATGTTAGGGAACGCATCAAATAATGAGAATTAGACCTGAAAGGCTACACTGAACACCCGCTGGTTTCGCTCAATGCACCTCAGTAACATGCTCCACGCCTCGACTCCGTAGTCGGCAATTCAAACGGCGCTTTGTATTCAAATTTACGAGCCTCCGAGGGCAAATAAATATCTTCTTATATGATCCGCGCCTTGTGATAATCCGTGAAAGATGCAAAAATTGCTCGCCTTCCTCACCCCAGCGGGAAAACAATCTCTACGTCAAGTTAAACAGAGGATGTACACGGGACGCAGTAGCTACATGGTCTCGCTACAGCATGCTGCGATAGCCAGGAAAGCTGTTGTATACATGACGAGAAAAACCGAGCATGTATTGCAACAGAAGGCAATAGTTCCAGAAAACTGCTTGGGGGAACGAGAGATGAAACACTGAGAGGAAATTGAATGAGATTAAAAACGCTAAGCTTTTATTGCGCACCAGAGATCTTTGCCAGTCGGAGTAATGAGGATATTAGAGAGTAGAAGAGTTCCTTAACAATGAATTAGGAATTGGAGTGCAGTTTCAAAAGTAGCAGTCTTTGATTAACGAACAGAGCGTCACAACGGGAAATAGAAATCGGCGTTTTTTTTTGCCGGTAGTGAAAGATTTTATTTTTTTTAAGCAACAAAATGTATGCTTGTATAATGCAGAAATAATCTGTTCCAGTAGAACGGCAATCAATAAGCGATAAGCAAAGCTCGTACATTTAAATTATACTTAGATGCAACGCCACAGTATGAGAAAGGAGTTTCTTTTTCTACGACTGAGGTGGAACAACCGACAGATTGTCCCTTATGCGCTCTTACTGGAAATTACATGGGAAGTTTGTGCTTTTCAACAATCGTCGGTAATTTAACGGCAAATTATTGTTTTTTTCACCTGTGACAAGCAAGACTGAGCTAAGAGTCATAGTTTTCATACGGGCATGCAGCTTTCAATAGCGGTAAGATATTCATGGGGGCGGAAAAGGGCAATCGGTTTAGCCTATTATCAAATATGATTGAATTAATTTACAGTTCGAGATAACAGAAATTAGTCCCGAATAACAGAACTGAACAGGGCCTAGTAAGGGCTTTGTGCTACTTACTACAGTGACTTCCACTCACTAAACATGTTCCCCAACTTTATAACTACATGAATGAAGTATACTCTACACATAGTACTTCATATGATAGCGTTAATTTGCGCAATGGAACCGAACATAAACATGGACAGGAACATGCACACAGAAGGTGCCAGTGGCCTTCTGCGCAGCCCTGTAGGGACTTCATCTCGCCGACTTCGAGGCCAATTATGAAACTACGGGGTCGCCAATGGCGCTCGGGGAACGACGGCCCCTAATTGAATTGGTTCCAAGCAAGGCCATATACGCAACACTCGTGACAGTGTCGCCTGCTGCCCTGGTCTACTTTCAGTACGCGGTAATTTCTGAAATTTTTGCCAGCGATCATCGGAGCCGATAAGGTGTCGATAACCCACTCTTTTCTTTGGATCATTGCTATATAGATTAGATATCTCCAGGAGGGGTAACTTCCGCACTGACGTATAAGACGAATAAAAGTGTGCGCACTTGCAGCATATTTGCGAGAGTATAAAAGCCATTGATCTTCTGTCACTAGTAAGTGCTTGTTCACCAGACGAACATAAACAACCTACTATATTACAAGCATGTATATATTTATTTGTCCACAATAATTTTTAAGAGGACACGCTCAAGGAGCAAGGATACTTTTCCTGACAAACACAAGGCATCAAGGTAAGGTAAATAGCGCTATCGAAAATATTAGCAGCTTGCGTTATGGAGCTCCCTTCAGCTCTTACTACCAGAAATGCATGATGCGGGTAGTCTTCGATAAAGGCCCTTCCTTGCTATGTACAGTTTCAACATTAGGGTTCAAAATTTTTACTAAAGGTAGAAAAGTAAAGTTAGTTTAACCTCACCCCCTAACTAGGAAACCCACACGCACGGATTCGCGCTGCAAATATATACCAACTAGCTCAAAATGTGTGTACGGCTGCAGTCGATCACAGATCGCCAAGCGTTATTGCGCCAGTGGCGGAAGGCTCATGTACGACGAACTGAGACCGCCGATCATCCCCGTTTCTGGTTAGAGTCAGCACTCCCGCAGTAGCATCCGGTCACCGAATGCTGACCCAGCCAGCCAAGTGCAAAAACTCGCATGCTGGTAACAATCTCGAATATATGCATAAGGCGCCTGACGCGCACTAAGTATCTTACCACTGCGGGTTATCGATATATGCGCTCTTGGTTCAAAGGTAGCTACATATAGGTAATTAGTATCTGAAACTGCTAATTCTTTATGCTATGTAATAATAATTGCATAAAAAAACTTAGGGGCAATATCTAGGACTATGACAAAGAGTGTCCATATAAATAGCGAGTTTGGACTGCTAAACTTGTACCGTTCAGAGCGTAACGTTAATTCAATACTTCAGTAAGAAGAGACATAAAACGCTGAGCACTGCTCCATTTTCACAAGTTTCTCTCTACTCTGCAGTCTTCCGGGAATCGACTTTCCGCCCTAACCAGCGCCCCTTTCAGTCAAAAAACCTCATAATTCCTAACAGAAAACAACGATAATAACTTACGGCACGACCTCCCGACTGAAAAATTAAATTGAACAATTAACGCATTGAATAAAAGCTAACAATAACTAAAAGGAGAGCACGGCCGCTCATCGTACATCCAAGAATAAAAAGTCAGCAGCACTGACCATAAAACCGTAAAAAAAGATGCAAGACACGGAGACTTAGAAACTAGAACTGACCGTCACATAATGCGCATGCAGGTCGACAAAATAGCAGATCGTATGAGAAACGTTTTCGAAAGTAACGACAACACAGATGTTAGTATCTCATTTGGTTACGTCCTTGGGTCCAAACGTTACGGCCACAAACGCATGTATCAAGCATGGCCATGTTCGTAACAAAATGCGAGTCTATGGAATTTAAGGACGAAAACACAAAAAAACCTCATCACACGCTGCGTGTTTCTTTGCAAAAGAGATAATACAAGAACACTGCCATCCATTTTGTTCTCTATGAAATAATATACAATAAGAATACTACCTCCATCCTGGGGCACAGGAAAATCAAGCTGCTTCCTCTGGAGTCACGTGTTTCTCAAGGGAAGAATATTATACAACATGAACACCACTACCTTCTGGACACAGAAAGTCCAAGGTTTTTTCTTAGGCCACGTGTTCCCAAGGGAAGAATATAATACAAGAAGACCATCATCCTCCTAGACTACAAAGACCGGAGGTTCTTCCTCAAGCGTCACGTGGTTCTCATCCCCTAAGAATGGGACTCTCAGACGGAAGCCATCCATTTCCAGGCTATCGTCTCGAAAATCCGAACCTGACATTTCCGATAGAAGTAATCCTAAGCACGAGCCTCTTACTACAAATAAATGTTGTTCGGGACATAAATTTGCAGTTGCTACAGAGAGGCCATTATGCCAGCTTTACAGTCTCTCTCTTCGCTGGTATACATCGTTAAATCGCCGATGCTGGAGCGAGGTAATTCTCTGAGACAACACAAGAGGAACAGCGTTCTCGGGTGCGTCCTAACGAATGTGAATTAATAACAAAACGTGAACGTGGCACAGATGAACAGAAAATACATCGATTCAAACCAAATATAATAAATGACATAAATGATAATCGTCAGGTTTAATTTTACCAAAGAAAATGAGAACAGGCAACTGCAAAAAAAAGTTTAAGAAAAACAATGCAATAAAACACAGATGATTAACGTTCTCGTTGCACAAATTACCGATGAGTATTTCGAAACCTGAAAGAGGATACCTACGCACTGATCAACAAGCTACGCAATACAATATGATTTATTGTAGGTAAATAATAATGTCAAGAGCCAGGAACCCATGAAGGAAAATGTATTTCCAATGTTTTATAAATAAACTGGGACCTAAGTACTGGAAATGCCGTCTATTCTTTCCCATGGCGTTAGTCTAACTAAAAAAGTAAACGTAAATAAGAGAATTTCAAGGCTAGCTAGTCATCTGCATAAGCTGTGTAGGTCTCGTAAGAAGGTTTCGATTCTAAAAAATAGATCAGACGGGAGAGAAAATACTTCAGTAAAAACACTCACTGCGCACATGTGAATGTGAATTCACTGTAATATGTACATGTTACTCGGCATAACATTAAAAAAAAGTTTTTTCTCTGCATATAATATGAAAGGTGCACTCTCGCCAGCTACGCACAAAGCAGAAAAGACAAAGGCTTCTTCCTTTTGCACGTGGCAACTGCAGACACGGCCTACTCCCTTTCCTTACAGCACGTATATCATCACAACGCATGGTTTATATCCATTCCGCATCCAGGACAAGTGACAGAAAACCAAGAGTTTGTCCTGGCATACAAAGCGTGAGCTATAGAAAGATATCCAAGCAGTTCTGAAATTATTTTAATTACGTGAAGAAGTACACAGAGAAACCTTATGCAGGTGTATTATAAGACCGAAGTTCAAACACGAATCCCCTGACTCTAGATTTCTCACTATGCAGACAGAGGAGGGCGGAATTATCACGACATTATTATGGAGTCTCTTGAACCAGTAATTATGAGTGAAAAAATTTGAGAGTTGGTTGAGCGAGTGCTTGTTAGGGAAGCTACGATTGTTAGCACCGTACAATTTATTTGAACAGCACTTGGACCATTGCTCGAGGGTCCTCTGCGCTCCCTCTTGAGCCAGGCTTTCTTTGTTTTGAATTCGAATGTTCACACCTCGGTTCCCCCCTCGGCTCTTATTATTTTATTCACCCCTCGAAAAAAGCCAGAAAGCGAAGTTCGCGCGAGATTTAGAAAACGGGCGGGCAGAATTGTGTTTCTCAGAACACACTTTGTGCTTTAAAATAACGCCCAAAGAAGTCTAAGGCCTAAAAATCACAGCTTGAGAAAATACTCAGTTTCTCTCCTCAGGATTTCTTCGGCAGGGACGTCTGATTAAAATCAATAGTGAACTGCAGGGTAAGAAAGAATAAAAACTGGGTGTAAAAATTCATAAAAATACGACAGAATTGAAGCTAAGGCGCAGTTTAATTCCTAGCTACTTAACATTAATATTATATTTCAAGCTTTATTCCCGCCTTATTAGCCGAGATAGCAGAGTTTGTAACGTAGCTTGTAACTACAGACAACGAAAAGAGATTTACCGTCAGATTGGGTACCCATCGAAAATCTACGGAATGTTTATGCAATTACACTCATATAGTGCATTTTACCACTTCCACAGAGCATAAAAAGTACGATAATATATCTTTTCTCAAATTAAAAGTGCTTTGCCCAAAATCACTTCCTGCCATTAGCGTTGCCGCAGTTGACAGGGCCAATAATATCTATAAAATAACACTTCTGGCTGACTAGAGGGAACATTTTTTGCAGTGAAATGCCAATCATCCTGGAGAGAATTGAAGAAATTCAGTTGCAACAGTAATTTTTTATCTGTACACAATACGTCAGCTATTCCGTAAAAAGTGATAGTAAAATTGTAAAAGGCAGTGATTTAAAAAAAGCCGCTTTTCCAAATGCAGTAAAAGGGGATTGCAAAATTAACTTGTTAACAAACTGTTACGAGGGGCTGGCGGACGGGTTTATTACTAAAAGCCTCTAAAATTTAAAATTCATTTTTGAACTCGCTTTAATCTTTTCCTGGTATAATGTGATTACTAGTTACCTAATTATTAGGAATTTAATAGATATTCCTACCCACAACTTGTGTGATCCAAAGCCATTAAGGAACAAAGCGGGAGAACGACATAAGTTGGCGCTATAGCCGTAATAGGTTAAGGAGCGTACACATACCAATAGCGTAGAAGTTACAAAAAAGCAGCACTTTTAAGACGATACCTTCTGAATGACAATTGGCACCTGCACTAGGACGTCACATAGATTACCGGTGGAAGATATGACTCTGGAAACTAATGTGCACAAAGAGCAAATTGAAAGTAAAGCTGCAAAATAGAATAGATCAGCTAGTTAACAACAGACGAACTAAGAGACCCATTCTCATAGAGGAGCCGAAGCCTAGGCTCCAGCCTGGTAAGTTCACAGCCCGAAGAATAGCACAACGTTACACAACAATCAAATATGCTTTTAGCCCTCAGTTGCGAACAGACATTAACCCTCGGATCGCGGACACACAATAACGTCACCGATACACCCTCGCTTTTGCTGAGCTACGGCACATAGGTAAACAGTCTTTATGAGACACAATAACGAAGGAGAGCTTCCAACGGAGATGACGAAGGAAATGGACGCGTAACATGCGGTACTGAAAGTGCAGTGAAATAGTGATGGAAGTCATTTTTTTGGACATCGGCGGATGTGCATCATCATGCAGATTTTACAATTCTGACATCCGCGGATAATCGTCCCATCACTACTACAGTGCATGCGAAGGTATCGTAAAAATAGCGGCAATGGGGAGAAAGAATGAGAAATGCAAAGGGCTGGGATGCATATGATGACAACTGCATTGGGATGCTGCACAAGAAGGATGTGTTGTTATACAGTGTGAAGTGCTGAAATTCCGGACATAAAGTAAAACTCAAGATAATAGATAGCTGTGGAATAGCCGTAACCAACGAGGGATATTGAATAAAGAATCGTGGGTGTCTCGCTGAAAAGTGTACCGATGCTGACAATATACTGAGCCGGAATTCGTAGGAACGGAAATCCTGGGGGTTGCAAAATTGAAAAATGGCGGTAATACAGACAGAAGGAAGATATGAGGTAGAGGGCGGTGGCAGAGGTGTGAAGTGGTGGCAATACAGACAAGGGGAGGACATGGGGTAGAGGGTGGAGCCAGAGGTGTGAAGTGGTGGCAGTACAGACAAGGGGACGACATGGGGTAGAGGGTGGAGGCAGAGGTGTGACGTGGTGGCAGTACAGACAAGGGGAGGACATGGGGTAGAGGGTGGTGGCAGAGGTGTGAAGTGGTGGCAGTACAGACAAGGGGAGGACAT